>JAZGTJ010008737.1:0-20530 GCA_036877575.1 Botia almorhae | reverse complement strand
ATATATATATATATATATATATATTGCTTATACCGGACATATGTAGATCCCTTGATGGACGTCTCCGAATTGGCCCTCTCCTATACAGCGGCCCAACTCTATCCTGTCTCTCTGGATCTCATAGTCCCGGGCTGAAAGACAATATACAGTAACAGTCACCACATATTATGTACTAGGACACTTTCCCCATGTATTTTCACCATATATATATTAAATATTAAAGATATCATGCACATTTTTAGGTTACATATCTGTTTATATCTGATTAACAATGTAGAATCCATCCCATACATGCTATAACAACCCAATAAACCATCATACACAAATCAATAAAGACCGAGAAGACATTTTAAATAATCACATTACTAAAAGCCTCTGATGATCTATATAGAAGTGTCACGGCCATTTTGGAGCACCTTCAGTACAACCTGAAAGTGTCAGTTTTGTTAAAATATACGAATTGAAAAGAAAGCCATAAGGTTTTGTTTAAACGTCAATGAGTAAATATCCAATCACGTAAAACACACAGACAGGCAAAGCAAAAGCAAACACACAGATCCCACTGTCACACAGAAGGTTTCAGGCATATGAAGGGAATGACAACAGCAGGAGAAACAGTTTTACCTTCATCTAGTCCGTAATATTCTGTTGCGCCGATAGCGAGAAAAAACAAAATGGCAAATATAACACTGGACAACATTAGGGTCACTATTAACGGACAATTATTTTTCATAATACTGAATTTTATTATGGAAAGCAACCTTGTTTACGCATAAACCAAATGCTAAGCCCTCGTATTCAGACCGGATCATTTTTAACACATGCTAGTTTTTGAGTTGTGGAGAGTTTCATTGAATTAATTTTTTCCTACTGTTATTAATGCTGCAATCCGTAACTATCTTCCCTACAGCCATTCTTGTTTGAAACATACAACTGCAGGTTCCTTTACATACTTTTCTTCACTTATGAAGTCAAATAAAGCCAAGCTGGGAAATCAGACAGATTTTAAACACTAATCTGTCACGTACTTGCTCAAAAACGATATATGGTTTTTTTTACCCCAAAAAAGTTACGGATTACAGCTTCAAAATAAAAAAGGAAATGTTCTGAAACGATGATAACAAATGTGTGGCTGACAAAGGTTCGAGTTCAGTTTCAAACCTAAACAAACAGCTGAGCAAAAAGCAACACTCACTCCAGCCTATTTTCAGCAAAATCATTATGAATATATTGTGAATATTCCATACATTGCCCATCTCTATAATATACAGCAATACAATACTGTTACTCTATCCATGTACAGTAAACTAGTTACCATGTATGCATAAGGTAAAAGTAAACCCAACCTCCAGGTCAACAGACCTAAACAGATTTGAGATCTAAGATCAAAATCTGATAGGACGTCAATTAGTAACAATGAATATTCACAGCTCATTCCAGATTTCTTAAACAAGCACTATAAAGTAAGCTCTACGGACAAAGTACAAAAACTGATCTCAATAGAGCTGCTTAAATCCACTGTAGAGTGAAACTAACGATGAAGCGCCGTAATACTGATCCGTGGTCAGTGTGAAATCAGTCCCAGATACTCACTGGAAGGCATAGTGTATGTGTCCTCCTCGTCTATGATCTCTGCGTAGTCGTCTGTCTCTGTAAGGAGAATAAACAGTCTGCGTCAGTCCAAATACACCAGCACCCTTCCAAAAATAGCACCCGTATCATCTTAAGTACAATATACACAAACCTTCCCAGTCAACGCTACAGTGCTGTTAAAGGTGTCTCAGTGTTTAAGCATTTATCTTAAGCCTCTAGCGTGCAGGATTGGCTTGGGCTGGCTCTGATCTCATTCACACAGCTGTCATATCAGAGTTGTTTCAAGAGAAGTTACATCTGGTTGAATGGGGAGTTTTTTTCCAAAGCATTGGTGGAAAAACTGATGAACTCATGGGTTACCCAACAGCTATTGTGTCTATCTTGTCTAATTTCAAGGAAAAAGCTGTAAGCCAGAGACGTTCTGCGAGGAATGTGTTGGAAATCGACAGATTTTGACAGCTCGGGCGACTCCCAAGCGCACTGTACCGTGAGCAAACACTTTCCCTCCCAGTCAAAGAAAGGGATGTGTGTTTCTAACAGATAACCTCCCCTCATGGCGGGCGGTGACTAGTTTCACCAGATCAAAACAACCTCAAATTCCTTTGTAAGATACCGGTGCAGGAGGTCACACAAACAGACACCTCATGTTTCTTTCACAGCACTGGAACATGAAGTATCATTAGCTCTGTAACATTAGCACTGTATTAGCATGGTAACATTAGCGTTGAGGCCATCTAATATACTAATGTTCTCATTTTAAAACCGTTTTACTTTGCTGGGCAAACTAACTGCTAATATCAATGACTTATCTCTCCACTAGACAGTACCTCCCTCTGATACAACAGAATATTAAGTGGTAAACTATGATTCATACCTGTGATTTAACAAAAGCCTGTTGGCTACTGTATATAAAAAGGAAAAGTGAAAGAAAATTGTATCCGTCAAGCCATATAATACAGTTAAAAAACGAAACAACACTGTATTTTTCCGGTGAGAAGCAGATTTCAACAGAATAGCTCCTTCAGAAGAAAGACAATCCTAGTGTATCTACTGCGTATATCTATTTGTGTTAAGCGAATGTGATCAACAGCACACGTGTGACAGCGTATTAAAATTAGACTTTACCATCACCAATATCATCTGTGGATCCAGTCAGCATGCAAATAATTAAAAAATAAAGAGAGAGAGAAAGAAAAACGTGTTAGATTAATTTCTTTATCATGACAGATAAAGTCAGCACTGAGAAGAGGCTTAAAGCAGGAAAATAAATGCAATAAAGCCCCAAATCATTAACAGCAGAAGGAAGATATTGAGGAATACATTTTGAATCTTTGTATTACAACGAATAAGCATGCACAAGCTCTCTCTGTCTGTCTGTCTCTCTCTCTCACACACACACACACACACACACACACACACACAGTAGTGTAGTTGTTGAATGTCTGGTGGAGTTTAAGTGACTCCATTACTTTGTTTCTGAGTATAACAACAACTGACAAATTACTAACTGACAGAAAAAATAGACATGTGTCAAGTTCGAAATCCTGAGTGCTCTATGATCTAGAACCGGCTTTATTAATTCTAGTATACATTGGCGTTCCCTGGGACTCGAACCTAGGACCCTAGTGCAGTAGTTCCATGCACAACCAGCTAGGCTAAAGGAACAAAACCAGAACCAAAATCAATAAAAATTAGACATCACCAGAAAACGACCATACAGTACCTACCTGAAACAGAAATGGCTTTGGCCCGAACTCCTTGTAATCGCTTCTCATGATTGGCTGATCTGTGTGAGAGAGGTTGAAGAAGATGAATAGTGTACATTTCCAATCAAACCTCCTCTACATCAGACAGATATACTGATCTGTACAGAATACACTGAGCTGGGCTCTACCATTAGCGTGTGTAGGAGATATGACACAACAGATGGGCACTATGAGAGTTTAAAGGCTGAGGGTCAGATCAGTGTAGAGGTACACTGAGAGATTCCACGTTTGAGCCAAAGAAGCAGGAACAGGGTGTTAAAAAAAAACAATGCTCCCTACTGGAAAACTATTAGAAACTGTGCTAATGTACTAATGAGAGAGAAAGCGATCCATTCAAACTATTGCAATTATTATTATGAAATGTATTATTATATTATCATTTGCCTTTTTCTAGGTTTCCAAATCTAATTTAAATCTGAAAAATAGGATTTTGAAAATGTAAAATATATTAAGAAACATATTTAAGAATTTGCTGTCTGTCTAGGTCACTAATCAAATAAACCAATTTATGATGCTGAGCATGTTAACTCATTTGGATGTGGACTTGCCTTGAATTTGAATTGACTTACCTTGGAGCTTTTGGGATTGATGGAAGAGCTCGCTCTCCTTCTGTTAACACACAGAGCAATCAAATGCGTTTATTAAAAGCACATCACTTTAAAGTGGAAAAACTTTAGTGATTCATTGGCTAATGTATATACATTAAGATCGTTTGAGTGAGATTGTGCGAATGTGCACTTGCAAGTGTTTGCGTGTCGTGGACTCACCTTTCTGTACGCGGACGATAAACGACGAGGAAGTTCCGCTCACCAGCCTGCAGTAACCGTCGATGAGATCAGCCATGTTTTCCGCTATATTCAGAGTCGTTGTTGTCACCATCAGAGGCTGGAACCAGATTACGAGGTTACAAACAAATAACAAAGAAAATCACTGAACAAAACAAAAGGAAACAAAAGGCACATGTAACCTCAGGTGCTCCAGCCACATCTAACTGTAGCATCCCCTTCTTCTCACGCTCCTCGAACTGGATGCTCTGCACCTGTGTGAAGTTGGCCAGGTGTGTCGGCTGCACAGACAGAAAAAAAGAGATGAACTGTCAAACTGTCAATCAAATCCGGTCCTACACCCATCCATGACAGCATCAATCACATTACACTCACTTACGTTTGAACCTTTGTCTGTCAGATAACTGATCCCCTCCTCAGGGCCGATAGCCAGCTCCACTGATATCACCCAACTCGACTGTCACACACAACAGCACACAGATATTCTGTAACTGTACAGTCATTCAAACACACATAACTCTCACCGTCTTCTTTATTAAAAGCATAGTTCATCCAGCAATTAAAATTCTGCCGTCATTTTCTCTCACAACATTTTGTTATGCGGAACATAAAAGATATTTTAAAGTATGTTGGTACCCAAAAAACATTGACAACATCCTCCGTTCCACAGAGGAAGTCATATAGTTTTAAAATGACATGTGTAAATGAACTGTAATGTATATGGTCATCACAGTGTTTGTAACCAGAATGGGACATGTGGGCAATTTAGGGTGAGTAAATTATTGACTACAAAGATTTTTATTCCTTTAATGATGGTGGTGGCGTAGTGCCTTATTAATAATGACACAAAATGGGTATAAAAATGGCCAGGGTCTGGAAAATGTTTTAATGGCTTGAAAATTAAGGTTTTCTATGGTACTTTGAACACTCTTATAGAATATGTAGATTTAGTAGATTTTTAATATCAACATGGTTATATTATCTATACATTTTTCTATGACTATAAATATATATATATACATATATATTCATAATTTCTGTGGTGTGGCCAGTAAAGATGTTGGAAGAGTAATAAGTACTGAACTACTGGTCCAAATGGGCCACCAGACCAAACTTGTTGAACTTTAAGGGACGCTGGTTTACAGTATATGCAGAAGTATATTATTGATGTTTTGTCCAACAGAGGGCAGTACAGACCAGTCATTAAACGAAACCATCACCATCAGGGCAGAACCTAAAGAGCTCCTGCGTCAATAACTGGACAATTAATTCAGTTTATTAGAACAAAGTGCAGCCAGAACAAAACAGCACATTTAAACTCAACTCACCCCAAGCGCACATTTAAAACACTCCTTGTCGAATCTGTATATGGGCGACAGGATCTCAAAGAACTTGAGAATACACAGCTCATCGTTCAGATTGGCAAACTGTTTAAACGTCTGCTGGATAAATTTCCGCAGGGATTTAGCCTGGAAAAGACAAAACGCACCATGAGACTGTTTGTCTGAGTGACCCAACAGAACAACAATGGCTTGACCAATGGCGTGAACTTAGGGCGGGGCCGAACAATGACTGCACGGGTGGCTGGTGTGTTTCGAAAAATCTAATAATTTTTGCAAATTGCACACTTTACCTTTAAGAGTATACAAGAGGTTTTCTGCAACAAACAGAGATGTGGAGGGGTTGTTTTTAGGAAAAATTATTTGAGAGGAAACGGTATTCTGGGAGGAGTCATTCTGATGGCACATTTACATTTACATTTATGCATTTGGCAGACGCTTTTATCCAAAGCGACTTACATTGCATTATACTTTACATTGTTTCTAAGTATGTGCAATCCCTGGGATTGAACCCATGACCTTGGCGTTATTAACGCCATGCTCTAACCACTGAGCTACAGGAGAGCTACAGGCACAGGCACAATCCAACACTGAGAGCTTTTGAGCTAATCACTAAACGATTTTCTAAAACTGTCTCTGCAGAACGATGACAAGTGAGGACATGTTTATTTCTTAATTAGGAAGCTTAATCTAAATTCCGAACCTTAAACAGGTTCCTGATAGCTTTCGAATGAATCTTTAACGATGTAAACAAGATCAAATTATGCAAACACTATCTAAGTATTTATTATTCAGAGATGATAATTAGGTAATTAAAATCAGGGCCCTCTCATGAAGAGCTTGAAATATTCACGACACTAAAGAATCTTAATTAAAAACAAAGGCGGCCCGTAACTTTCTGTTTCCCTGCACGGGCTTTGGTTTCCATGACAACCAAAGAAAAGGAGGTGATTTCGGGCTGCTCTGGGGTAGAATGAATATACAGGAAAAGAGCGCTACAGAAAGAACGTGACAAAATAATACGATTTCCTTGAACGTGGAAATCCCTCTGGAACACACAAATGCAGGCAAACACACCAAATGACATCATAAACCTAATTTATGATGTAATGAGCAGAAATGAAGAAAAAAGCAGCGCATAATTGCTGATCCAGGAGCGAAACTTTACACATTGTGTAATAAAACCTGACGTGACTGCGAGCAGCGGTTGTCCCCACCAATAAACAGCGGACATACAGTATGTACTGGCACAGCATACTGAGGTAGGTAGGTCAGGTGGAAAAGGCAACTGGCTTGCTAACAAACTGCATGTCATTAGAACAGTTCCCCTTAGTGCTTCAGAGAGAGAGAGAGAGAGAGAGAGAGAGAGAGAGAACAGAACTGGGGCATCATATCTCATGGGTGTGAGACCTCAGAAGAAGCCAGGCAGGTAATCACATGGGTTTTCACTGAATTCCCTCACATACAATAAAGACAACCACCTTTCCAAAAAAACATTTACGATTAATTCTACATTAGTTAAAATGCCTACAAAAGAAGAATATACCTTCTCCATAGAAATTAAGAAATTAAAAACAACAGAAGGAGGAAGTTATCGTATGACTTCTTACCTTCACTGAGTCTAATAAACTCTTTGGAAAGAATCTCCT
The DNA here is from genome assembly GCA_036877575.1 of Botia almorhae. NCBI lineage: Eukaryota > Metazoa > Chordata > Actinopteri > Cypriniformes > Botiidae > Botia > Botia almorhae. The sequence continues at coordinate 13,397 of JAZGTJ010008737.1, read as the reverse complement.
CAGACCAACGTCTTTTCTGCAATGAGAGAACACAAAGAACACATTTACTGTTGGTCTTAAAGGGATAGTTCACCAAAAACTGAACATTTTGTCATTCATTTCTCACCCTTATGTTGTTTTAAACCCATATAACTTCCAATTTCTGTCTTTGAGTCATACATAGCTACCACATGCCTTCAGAACACTAGGAATATAATGCCATATAAATTGACTGTATGATGTTTTTGTCATTTTTGGAGCTTTAATCTTAATCTTTTTATTTAATCTTAATAAACAGAAAAAGGGTCAATGTAGTCTAGTTGCTTTTTGCTCCTCAAAGGAAAATCACACAGGTTTGAAAAGTGACTAACTGGTGATTTTTTTTCTTTTGAGCCATTATGTCTTTGAACAAGTTAAAGCATTAGATTAATTGGGCACTACAGTACTGGAGACCCCGCACCACTGCAGGAGATAAGCAAGATCAATTATTCTCAACTATAAATAGATCAGACAGGTTTCAGACGACCAGGCAGTAGAGACTAGTTCTTCTGACCCATATACACACATAATCTGAATAAATGGATAAATACTGTGTATAGACAGAGACTGTCTAATGGTTTGGAGGCCAACTCCTTCAGTATGCAGTGGAAAGGCTTGTTTTCATAAGTGGTTTTGATGTTCACCAACAATGTTACATCATAATACAACACTAATATACAGTACACATAAGAGCATGATGTCTTGTACTCAGAATTTAATTTTTACACTGTCCTAACCAGGAACACCATAACAAAGCTAAAAGCAATAAAAGCTCTTTCCTCCATATTAATCTAATTTCTGTACTAACCAATAATTACTACGGGACTATGTTTTGCCAGTTCCTTAGTGTCTATGCCTGCAGCCTCAAGCAGGGTAGCTCCGCCCACAACAAATGCTGATTGGACTGAAATTCTTTGGATTATATTACAATTGGATAACAATGATCTAAGCAATCACTTACTCTAACAATTCATAATTTGATTTCTTGTCCAGGGCGTTACCGCGCATGTCCCTGAAGAACCTCCTAAAACACAGAGCAGAGGAAAAGAATGAGCCCTGAATGTCTGAACTACATCTTTATAGTTATTTAAAAACATAAGACATACCTGATTTCAAGGCAACCCAGTTTAAGTGCTATTTCTTGATCGATTCGATCAGCAATCTCCATCATATAGTCACTTTTTACCTGAAAACAGAGACATTTTAGGGCGGGATAAAGCAGCACTTTTAATACTGGTAGAGGAAATTACTGGGTGAAACTTTTCATTCCTTCTACGGAACAGACTGAACTTGCGTGTCAAATAAATAAATTATAAGGTCTGATGCCTTCAAATTAAATTGAGCACAATAATACAAAGCTAATATGCTATTCATGAGAAAAATAATGAAGGTTCCTCTCAATCAACTAAAATAAACTGAAGGTTTGCTGTGTCATTTGTACTGTGTTTATCTTTAGAACATCATTATTTTTAGAGACGGTACAATTTGTTTCCTGAACGATCAGAACAATCACAGAAAGATGTCATCTATTTACTCAATGATCTGCCTTTGTGGGAAGGTAGACTGATGATGTCACTACTTTTATATAAGGCAGTTATACACATACCCTATATACCCATGACCTTTCTGTTGCTTGCTAGTACCATACTCCACTCACTGAGCAATAGGATGGCAGGTAGCAATATCATCAGTGTGTGAACATTTACTTTTTCTCCACAACTAAAATCATGATTTTTTGGGGGGGGCAATTTAAAGCTGTCAGCAACCTGGCAAAAATTGAAGCAGTTACTAACCCTGAGTCTTAACCAATACACCACAGCACCCCTTCATTATTGTGTTGTTAATGCTCTGTGTGGGGCTGGATGGGAGAATGTTGTGGGCTGGCAGCGAGAGTCAGACTGTCAGATTAAACTATCCATCACCTGATGATAAAAGTAGTTGAGAGTCGGCTGGTCCTCAGTAAACTGTTTTAAAAATCCTTTAGGCAAGTATCGAATGCGTAGCTCATATCTGAGGAGAAAAGAGAGAAATTATGTAATTACAGAATACAGCACACCCCACATGCCATCAGCACAAGCTAAACTGCTAGCAAAAATGTTTCCGTAACACTTCCATTAAGTAACAAAAATGTTAGAACTAAAAAAGTTCCACTAACTACCTAAGAATAACGTTTTTGAAAACTTTGAGAGATCGTTAGCCAATGCTCTGAGAACGTTCCCTGTTAGCTGGGTATGCCTCATCTCAGAAAAAGACCTTAAGTGGTGATTGCTGATTGGCTGCACAGATTGTGATCTGACCAATCACAATCTGATTCCTACTCATAAGAGATTCTCTAGTGAAGGAAGCCTTCAGGTGTGACACGTTTTCTGTGCACACACTTCTGTTTTGAATGTTTAACAATAACAATGGTTCAAAAGTTCAGATTACGGAACTTTCCTTTTTGATTTGACTAAAGATGAAAGCGAGACACAGTCTTGTAAATAAAGTCTGCCAAACAACACAATTACGACCCCATCAGTGCCTGCTCTCAACAGCTGTCTGGGGAGGCAAAATTACACCCCATTCTCACACATCTGCCTCACTGTCTGTTTGCAATTAGACTAATAAGTTCTATGCATCTCTCGATCTAAAGAAGAGCCAGAGAGCTGCTGCACCTGCCTGACACATTTAAAACATCTTTCTCTACATCGGCTGGGGGTAACATACCTGCTGCCATCTGCATCTGACACAGAGACAGCAAAAATGATGACAAACTGTTCCACAAACCACTTTCAAACATGGAGGAAAGAAACAGTGGAAATAAACAGAGCAGACACCACGTGCTACGTGTGGGTCAGGGCTGTTTTGCATTGGAAATTTATGGACATTTGTGGACGTCAAGCTCACAGAAGGACAACCACGTCAAAACATTCAGTCATGAACAGTGTATTTAAAGTTTAGAATGACAGAGAATTCTACATTTCTCATTTAGCTACACGATTTGAAAAAGATGATCAATTTGCAGCCTTTTCAAAATGGGGTCCACGTGTAGAGTTTGAAGGTTTCTGTCTTTATTACTTTTGACATTATTACCATTTCAATAGCTTTCCAAAAAATGTTGGAAAATTGATTGTCAAAACTGGTGCATTGCATGTTAAGGTTGGCTGAGCTTGTACCAAAAAAAAGCATAAATTTAAAAATCTAAACTATAGCGTTTCTAATAGATTATTCCTTCACTATAAGCCCTTCCTTACTTTTGCAGTCACCAGTAAAATTGAAGCACAGACATTTTCTTCCAGTATACTGTAGATTTCCATCCATACCACACAATGCAATTGCTGAAACATGCTCTGTTTAGATTTATGCTTATCATACTGTGTTTTCTATCTGTACTGAACAATAATATTAATTCCATCCAGGACACATGATCGCCAACAATGAGAAACAGAAGTTACCCTGTAGCCCAAATTCTATCTATTCCTCTTCCATAGCAGAGGAATTTAACCTGCTGCTCCCTGTTCTCGGAGGGTAAAACTTCTGGCTTCACAGCAAATGAAGCCCCTTATCAGGGCTCTGAGTTTTATTATGAAGACATCCCGTGAGAAAAACAGAATCAAGCTCATCCTATGAACCGCTGAGTTCCTCGTAAAACATTAAAGCCCATTCATCCACAATGAGGGACTGAAGACAGAAGACAGAGTCAACAGCTTTGGGCTGCATGAATAGAATATAAACAATACGACAATTAAGCAGCATTGCTTTATTTAGCTCCATTAAGATAAATCTGGCAACTATGCTACGATGAGCCACATTTATTCTGAAGCTCCGCCCAGTGGGCGGGCCGCACTGTGATGCAGAATTCTTTGCTTCCATCTTTCTGCTCTGCATATGAATTATTCATAAGCCATTATATCATCCTTTCATCCTTTAAAGATGAACGGCGCATTCACTCTGATAACGTTGTACAAAGGTACAATGTGTGCGTCATCTTAATACAGCAGGCATGACAGATTTAAAGGGGACTGTATTGGATGTAACAAGAACTAAGTCTGGTACAGGAAACCAAATGTAGTTGTTTTATGCAGTTCAATAAGAGGATGGTCACATATTTCAACAGCTTTGTGAAGCACCATCATTAGTTTCAATAGACCTCAAATTGACAGCAGGGCCCACCAGACGGTGAAGCTCACCGGAAACACATTAAACAATCATATGGTTAAAGTTATATGATAGACACATCAAGCAGTAATGGGACTGGTTACAGAAATCAGTGGTGTCCATCTCTACTAAGCCAAAGCGGGGCCGCATAGGCCTACCAATGTTTCACCTAGTGTATAGCTGATAGCGCATGCATAGAGAGAAACAGGCAGTAATTAATCAGCTTTGAGATAACGTGTGTGTGTCGGGCTGGTCAGGATGCCCATCAGAGCAATGATCTGATGTTCTGAGCAAGAGAGCCACAGTGTTCACAAGTTACAATTGGCTTACTTGAGTCGTCCCTACAGTTTAACGTCAAAACAATTCTAGACTTCGTCTTTAAAAGTGTGCCAATTATTTTCTTAACAACTGATGCAACAGTGGTATTAAACTTTATGCCTACAGCTATCAGCACAGATGCCAGTTTTTATACACTCTGTCAAACTGCATAACACGGCTGGTCGAAAGCTCTCAAACTGTTAACCAGTATGAAGGGGCAAATAAAACAACAAACATAAAACAACACAGCTTCCAGAAACACAAGTGATCAGTGTTTATGTTGCCTTATCAAAACTGTAATAATGAATCTTAATGATGCTGGTATGGTTATGATATCAGCATTAAAACGTCTAACTCACCTCCAGTCGTCCTGGGGATGACTGTGTTCGTACCTCTCCCTCACGTGACATACGCCCATGTCAGGGTGGAGCCAATGAACTTCACCTGTCTTCAGGTGACTCAGACGCAGGCCAAAGCAGGACACATACCTCACCTTATGGATGTCCAGGATCTTCTGTATAATGCCCTGAAACACACACACACAAACACGGTAAAGCACATGCAAGAAATTCAATAGAAAGCATATGATTAATATCTTTATATCTATATGGCTCATATCTTCTCCATTATTAAAAGCAGCACACATCTGAGAGGGAACGGAGCAGATCCTGACGATCAGAGGTTCAAAAGCAGAAGAGTTTCAGGAGAATCTCTTATTGATTAATGCGTCATGTGGTGGGTCAATAAGTTCTGCGGTACAAAAGAATGGAGGAAAGAGCTGGCGCGCGCGAGAGAGAGAGAGAAAGAGAGAAAGAAAGAAAGAGAGAGAGAGACACGTTCAAGACTCTGCTGAAACATGATACATGACGTCTAACAGGATGGAAGACGTTATTTAATTCATTATGCGAATTGCAAAATGCATTACGGCAGATTTGATAAGTTACATTAGTGTGTGATGAATAACATACAGTTTAAGTCATAGCTGATTTCTCTTACAGACATCAGATACTACTAATATAACAAATGCACATAACAAATAACATTAAACAGACAAACCCAGGTGAATTACAAGCCTTTATCACACACAAACCGACCATCATTACGTATTTAATCTTACAATAACCCCAAAACAGATGTCCATCTCTTTCACATAATGAATTAGTGACAGATCAGTGAAAGATGTGGGAGTGAGAGATCAGTGAGAGATCAGTGGAAGATCAGTGATTACAGCGGCTCGTTTTGATGAGGTTCAGACAGAGAGCGCATTAAAAATCTACATAAAACAGCAGATAACTGGGCGGCGGGATTAAAGCTGGACTTTGAAGTCCACAGCTACTCGCCTTCAAAAACCAACCTCGTTAAATAATTTAGAGTAGCGTGCCTTTGTCTGAGGGGGTTTTAGCGCGAGCGTCCAACGCCACGCAAAACCGCTCTCCAAATGATGCTGCAGAGCTTAGAGGAAATATTGTTATTCTTGTTACCCTGCACAGGGCTGTGTGGTGCCATGCAGCTGCCACTATCAATAAAACTACCGTTTACTGCAAATACACAATTTAGGGCTGCGCAAGAACGAGATTGTTTTACAAGAAGGCTATGGGTGCAATTGATTTAAATTATTTAAATTATGGTGTAAATGATTAATGATTCAAATTATGGGTGCACTGATTTTTTTCAAACGAAAACAGCATGAAACAGCAGGCAGTTATTTTTGTATGCCAAAGGCAGGTTATTTCTTGTTATGCTGGTTGGATAACTCCTGACAGCAATCACTAAGTGGTCTAAATATATTTATCTCTCTTCTGTGGAAGGAACAGGACCATAAAATGTTCATCCAATCATTGCATTTGGTCTGAATACAGTGATACAACATCCTATTTGCCTGTCAATCTATGTATTTGTATAACTCTGAGGACGTTTGTGTGTGTTAATTACATATTTAATTAAACAATAAAATACTTATTGGAAAAAAATGATTCTAGTTCTAATTAAACTAATGCCAATAGTTTAAAATAAGCTAACATAATCGGATATGATGGCAAATAAACAGAATATTTAAAGGGCGAGTGGTCAGATCTGCAGACTCACCCTGACATCGGTAGAGTCCCCGTGTCTGATGTTACTCGCCCAAGTGCACGGTTCACTACCGCTCTCGAAGTAGTGGAAGACTTTGAGCACGCGCTCCAGAGCCCCCGTCGTGCGCTCCATCCCTGCGCTGAAGCGAGGCTTCACCCCCTGGTTCAGGGCATGGGGCAGTTTGGGGTCCAGGTAAGCCGCTGCCATGCCTTTGGTGGGTGCTAACTGTCCATCATATTCTGCAGAGAACAAACGGAACAAGAACGTTAACATAACGTTAACAAATCACAAGTGAGGACATGTAGTAAGATTAACAGCAACAAAAAATACAAAACATACATTAAAGCTGCAATCCGTAACTTTTTCAAGTTAGAAACAAAAAACAGTTATGGAGCAAGTACATAACAGATCTGCAGTCAACATGATCTCCTTACCTTAGCCCAATTTAAAACAGTAAGCTTATCTTAATGATAAGCGTAACAAAAAGTACCTTAAGTAACCTGCACCGGCAATAAACAGGCAAAAGTTATGGACTGCAGCCTTAAATTAAATACAATATCTGGGTATGTATTTCCAAAATCCAGTATCAGTATGTTGAATCTGATGATCTATCATGTAGAAACATCTACTGTCATTATTGTACATTGTCGCACCATCGGCTCTGCAATTTATACAATCTATTTTGTCTCAAAATAATAACTGTAAACAGATCCCTGCATTAGTGAATATTCTTGTTGGGAACCTCTAAAATCAATATTGCAGTCAAAACCCCTTCAGGCTTCAAATGTCAGACACATTAAGCTGTGTACAAAACATTCATATCTGTGGCAGAATCCTCAGACGGATCAAAACACGGAGACAAGACAATGAAAGCGCTCAGTCAAGTTGACTCAAACATGTCACCAGAACTCGAGTGAAATCTCAAGATCCCAAAGCTTCAGATCTACACTGATAAAGGATGAGAGGTGGCAATCTTTTCTCAGAAAGAATAATTAGCTCAATATTTATCTGTCAGTTTGCAGCAGGATGCTGCGGGCCTGACACGAGACTGGACCTTTGTGGGAAAATAAAGGAAGAGGTCTAGACAGAAACACAACAAACGGACAGATGTCTCCGGCAGACATGCCAGACAAGCAGCCTGGAGAAATCAATGATAACGCGAGATGTTCTGCAAGGGCAACTTTAAGCACGATGATTTGTGATGGCAAGCAGCAGCACCGCAAAGCTGCAAGGTCAACACAACAACGACTGACTGATTTAGGTCAAGCGAATTAGAAAAAAAACAATCCCACAATTCCCTTTGTCTGCATCTTTATTATGATGGTAAAGATGAAGATGAACGGTAAGGCACTGCAGCGGTGATAACTTCATAATTGCATTTACAATGGCACTACACCATCTTGATGACCGCAATAAAACTTTACAGCTATATATGGACATTTATAAAGCAAATGGATTTTATGGAGATTCATATAGCAAATAAGGGTCACTAACAATAAACTTCACCAAACAGGAAAGGAAATCCATGTAAAAGTACTGATAAGTATATGAGTTTCTAGTTAGCTTTAAGCTCCTGTTTTAAGTCCTCTCCTACCTTTTCTGAAGAAGGGCCAGCAGGTACACGCCAGCTCGGATCTCATTAGTGCCCAAACGACCCTTAAAAAACACACACTTGGTAGCCGAAAGCCCTCAAGTCCAAAGCACACATACACCTCTTGAGTCCAAAGAACACCAATAAAGTCAGATCCGCATTGTCATTACTACTCGTCTTTTGATGTGCATTTCAGAAATAAAACTCCAGTCCGCGCACACACATTCAAAAAAGACACAATACATTCAAGTAGCTTCCTTTGTGTGACATCACATCCTGCATCATAACTGGCCGATGCTCCATGTGGCTATGGTGATGCACTTCCTGTCCGATTGTCCCGAGGAGACCAGGACACTTCCTGACAAAATGACCCTCAAAGAAAGACACAACAGGCCTAACACCACGAAACTATCGGGTTATGCCATCTGAAGACTTCAAGCATGCAAACCGGCCCACACATGCGACTGCGGCTGCGGCTGCGGCTGCACACAAGTAAACACACATGGTTGAGTGGGACCTTGGCCAGGAGGAGGAGTTTACACACATATCTGTTGGGCAAAGCTCAGAGCTTAGAATTGACAAAACAATCAAACTCTAGCATACAGTACAGCAGTGAGGGATGTAGGTCAGAGTGTTTCAGTGACATATTTAATATTTTTATTGTTTCCTTACTTCAGTTATATACACAATGGGTTTAAAAGCACAAAGACAGATAACACCAATAGTTTTTTCTGGGATTTCAACAGTCACATTACAAAACAGGAAAATGCGCTTTGTCTACAGTCGGTACACTGTGAAGTTACAGCTCAGCTGATAACTGGAGAAATGTCAAAGTTAATACAAACAAAACCAAAACCAGTTAAACAAAACCAAGAATCTTTTAAGAAAAATGACAGTGTGAGAACAAACTACAGTAACTGAAAAACAAATCAAGTTTACTGATGTTTTAACCAAAATTAAGCTCAGAAGATCCATTTTCAGTACACTCCAGTACATATTTCTGCCTCTAACGCGTTACTAAATCAATGAATGTACTTCATGAATAACAATGAAGAAATGTCAGTCAATGTCAAGGTTTCTCGTCCAACTCCTCATATGACTCTGTTCCTGAATAAAGATTACTGATGCTTTATTCTCCCCGGATCTCTTTAATTGTGAATATTAATGAGAACATTTTATCAGCATTGCAGCAGAATTCAGACAACATCTCATCAGGTTTCAACACGCTGTAAAGTCTGATCTCAATGCTAAAAAACGTCACAAAATGTCTCAAGGTTCATTGCTTTTTGGAACGCTGTGTCACATTTAAAGAATCTAAACGCTAAATATGGCCATAAATCTGTTATATTCATACAGGAAACAGGTTCAGTGACATTATATTCAATGACAGACTAAACTATTGTTCATTCAACACACAAACAAAGTCAAATCATTTACACAAATGAGTGAAACAAAAGCATTCCAAACGAAATGAGTAAATTACATATTTGAGGGGAATGTTGTTTCATTCAACATTTAAATGACGTCAATTGTCTAATTTATGTTATAGCATCTTGGAATAGTGGCTCAATAAATGAGACTGAGCTGCTGTGAGTGTAATGCTTTACGCCTGATGCTAATAAATTTAATGCTTGAAGTAGCCTAACAAACCATAAAAACCTCATTTATATCCAGACAGCACAAGTACAACGAACTTTATAGTCTGGAAAACACATTTTAAGTGTCTTATTTGCTTATTAACCTAATAATCAAATAAATTCAGATACAAATGTGTTTAAAATGTGTTGCAGTCGCACACGCAAAATGTAACACATGCTATCTGTGTATTCATTTACAAACCCACGCAACATTAGCCTATTAAGGGGATAGTTCACCCACAATGAAAATTCTTCCATTGTTTTGTGTCCTTACAATGGAAGTCAATGGGTACCACTGTTGTCTGGTTACTAAAGTACTTCAGAATATCTTCTTTTGTGTTCCTCAGGAGCAACAAAATCACACAGGTGTGGAATGACATGAGGAGGGTAAATGATGGAATCATTTTCATTTTTGGGTGAACTATCCCTTTAAATGCAACATCACATCCAAGCAGTCAGTGGTCTTCTGAATAAACTTAAACCCACACATCCCACCCTCATTTCTCCCTCCCTCCTCCACAGCTATAGGTTTAACTGAGATGATGACTGGAGGGGCTAAAAAAGGGGTAATTCTACACAGGCACACAGGTAGTGGTTTCTGTCTCCTCTCACAGGAGGAGAGCAATAGCCTCAAGCAAACAAATTCTTTGCAGGCTTAAGGAGAAGGTAAAAACTGGACGGGCCTGTGCCTCTAAAAACAGTTTATTTCAATTTCACCCTCAGTTCCTCTACAGGCAAGAGCTGGAATACAAACAACAACATCTTAGAGGGTGAGGAAGAGAGAAAGAGTGTGACACTTCCTTGGCTTAGTAGATCTGAAGCCCTGGAGATAAGGAACGATAAAGATGCTCCTGAAGAGAGGAGTGTTGCTTTTTTCTCACCTTGGCTTTTCTTGTCTTCATTTCTTTGTTCTCGGCTTACACAGACGCTCAGTTTTCACACCTTTTCATGTGTATAACACCCTATAGCTACTATGCGTGTAACTGATTTACAGTTTTCTCACAGTTCACAAAACCAACCAATCAGCAGCCAAGAACGAAGTCAATGAATTTTATGCTTCTTGAGGCCAGAAAAAGACTTAATATACTACTGCTATAGAATACACCTTTATTAAAAATGTAAATATTAATATAATAATATACTATAAAAATGGCATGTGGCTTTCATATATTTCTCAATTAGTGTAAGTCACTAAAAATAAAAAAGGAAGAACAGTAAGAGAATTTTTCTTGTCAACAATATTGTTCGATTATTAATTAAAACAGACAGCAGCAGGTTTGTTAGTCAGTGTTTACACTGCAAGTACAGCATTTAAAGAATCGTCCAGCATTGACCAATAACCATCCCCTAACAATGAAACTCACAGAGAGACAAGATAGCTCTCACTGACAATAAGTTTTAACATATTTCATATTCAGTAAAGCCAAGCTTCCCACACACAATCAGTTGAGCCCGGGTGAGAATTCAACTCTTAGTAATAAGTCCACCTACATGACTGACTGCTCTTCCTCTGCTGTCAGTGGCAGATAATCAGGCTGACAGGAACTCTGATTGTTCATTTAACTCAGACTAATGAGCAAAAACTCTTATACAGAGTCTAATTTTCAGATTATTCACACTCCTTCCCTGAGAGGCAGTTTTTTTTTTAATTGAAACCATCTAAAAACAAAGGAAATACACTTGTTTGATTAATTTTGTCCAGCTCGGATGAACATTTGAGAAGATCGGGGTTTGGGCAATCGCACAGAGAAGTGTGAACATTGTCACGTGACTGAAATTTATTTTGCCGTTTGTTTTTGGAAATGTTGAAGTCAACGTCCAATACTGGTATCTGCCAACAGCAAAATTAAAGTGAAAACACTGACTTTGGAAAGCGACAAAAAAATATTAGAAGAATTGATAATCTTAAACTTGTGAATAAATGTGACACTGACGATTCAAATTAAATAATAATAAACCAGCTTTACCAAAAATATGGATTTTAGGAATCATTCACATAGGAAAAACTACAAAAATGAATTTTTGGCACAGTGGTTATCAACTAAAAAATATGGCACTTCCAAAAAAGTTAACGACCCCTGGAATATTTAATGTGCTACTGTAGCAGCCATCAGCTGAAAGCTTAAACTAACCCACATTCAACAGCACTGTACTACATTCATACACCTGAGATTTCTATTCAGGGCAAATACCCCCAGATACAGACTCACAGCGAAAACCTACAGATGACCCAGAGGTCAGCTGGAAGCTCCTACACCCTTCAGTTCTCATAAACCACCTTAATCAATATCCCACATCCTGTAGGACAGATCCACCAGCAGAGCTATGAAATAGTATCATGGAGGTTTTCTGGAAGCAGGCTGCTGTGCTAGTGCTGTATTTGGGTGACATACTTGGCAGAGGGGGAGGGTAGGAGTAGACGCAGGCTCCTCGTGCCCAGCACAGAGGGAAGGGGCTGCAGCCACTGCTCTCCATCCGCTGGCCTCAACTCTTGTTTCTCTCCCAGGCCCAGCGGCTCTTCTACCCCCTGACACAGTCATAGGGAGCAGGGTGTGACCCCGGCCCACCACAGTGTGCTATGACCAGGCCACCAGGAACGGCCCTTTGATGTTAGAGTAAGGTGAATGGGCTGAAACTCTAACTTGTAATCCTGAGGTGAGAAAGGCTCAAAATGACCCACAACGATGGTTATAGGAACAAACGGGGCTGGTACATGCAAATGCGAGATATGCTTGGCTCTTTTCCTCTCAAGATCTCTTTAAAAACCATTAATGTAGACCTACAGGAGCAGTGACACAGATCCTAAAGGAAATCCCACAGCAGTACAAAGTAATCCAGAGGAAGACTGCAGCAGTGGAGGCTGGAACAAAAGCAAAAATGTCCACAGGAATAATCCACACACATGCTAAAATGTTTCCTTTTGTCAGCCGCCCTGAAGTTCATCCAGATCAAGAGAGACGCTGCGGTGACTGTGTGTATGTGTGTGAAATCCTCATATGCTGGAGAGCGAGTGTAAGAGGAAGGGATGTAGAGAGAGAGTTTCTATTCACTGAGAGAGAGAGAGCGAATCAGGCCAGATGAAATAAGAGGAGGGGCCTCTTTTCAATATGCTAATGAGTTCTGTGGAACACACTGCCATTCGCCGATCTACTCATGTTTACAAAACACAGACCTCCAAGCCAAAAAAAGCAGCTGATCAGGTTTAACCAGGGTCAGGGTTTGACCCGTGTTTTTCAACCGGGCGGTCCAGCTTCTATTCTATACATTTCCTGGATTGTGTGGCACATTTAAATACAAAGAGTTACTGTTTCTAGAACTGCTGATCACTTCATAAATGAGGGTGAATGACATGCAACATGTCTTCAGGACAGCTGTGGTAATGCTGGGCTGTTCATGTAGTGGGACAGCAGGAATGTCAGGCACCTGACAAAGCGAGAACAGACTGAAGGAAGGAAGCCTGTTTCCTGTTTTTAACAAAAGGCTATATATATTCAGTGTGCACAAACATACTGTATACATGTAAACTATTTACCTGTCAATAAATCAATGAATCTGTCTGTCTATATATTTAATTCTGAAGGGTCAAACCTGATAGCGTTACCTTCACAAGGTAATTATTCAAC
>JAZGTJ010008736.1:0-20531 GCA_036877575.1 Botia almorhae | reverse complement strand
TAAACTTGAGTCAGAAAAATCACATGCACATGCTCAAAAATATTAATCAGTAGAGTTATAGAAAGATTTCTAAAAGATAGATTTCTAAAAGATAGATTTAATGCAGTTACAAATATCTAAGACCACTAGTGAAAATGTTGCAATTGTTTGATTATATTTGATTAATTTTCATCTCTGCTTTAAACTTTCGTAAACAGCATGGAAAAAAACACATCACCTGCATCAGAATATGATTGGCCCAAAGCAGACTTTTATGTCAGTGTTCCGTGATAATATGGGTAGTCCTGTTTTGCGTTCACATGACATCTTTTCGGTAATTTGAAAACTTTTCTTACTAAATAAATTTCCAGGGCTGATTTATCAGTAATTTTTAAAGGGTCCTGTTCACACACAATCTCTTAACAGTAATTTACCTGTATAATTGTAAATGACTCTGTTGTTTGTTACCAAGTTGTCCATCAATGGCACAAAGGGAAATAATTGTGGACATCTATGATCATTAGTTTGATTGAAGGCAGTTGAAAAAAACAGGTAAAACCCATTGCAACACCATAAAATGATTTATAACGTTTGACCAATAGGTCACCAAATTTTTGGCTTTAATTGTTTTGGCAAAGTTATAGCCTAAAGTCCATTGTATATGTGTGAACGGGGTAAATGTTTTATTCACTGCATTATATATGGTGAGTGGATCACAAATTATAACATCGGTGTTAGCTTATGGACTTAAATGTTCTCATCTTGAGCTACATTAGAGCACATTAAAGAACAGAGACAGAAATTGTATTTCTTAATAAGTTCACATTTTGCAGAATTTCATTATAAAGCAGATGTGACAATGTTCTATTACTTTTTTAAAGTGTGATCTCACTGTACATGCACTAACCCGACTGTCAGTTGTTCAGGAAACATATTAAATGAACCACACGCCATACATCATCTAGCACCCACCCACCTAGACACATACACGCACACACAAAAACACACTTTTGCTGGTAAGAATTGGCAGGAAGAGACCTGACACGACAACAGAATTTTTGTAAGGTGAACACACAATCCAACATTTTTATAAAATAAATAAAAGAGACGAGAGCCTGTAAAAACACAAAGGATTAAATGAATCCAGCAGAGAAAAGCACTGACAGACTGTGGTTCTCATCTTGTGTTCATTTCCTGTGACTGGCACAGAGCTCACTTGAGTTATTGGTGTTTATGTTGCAGTCACTGGTCTCTGATGGTTCCACATATGAACTCTGCTGTATTATGCAATATAATTACAACATTATTACATCATTATACCGAACATCTCCCCTATAGCAATCTAAACATGCCTGTTACAAAGAAAGAGAATTAACACCAATTAACGAACCAGCTTGTGTGACAAACATTAATAAAATATTCAAAGATATTGTTTAAATATTTTTATAAATATAATAAATAAATATAATATCTGGTTATTGGCATTTCTTGCATTGTTCCTGGCATGCTGTCTTTAAAGAAAGTGGTGTGTGTCTCTTTTAATTTGGCTACTTGGCTCACCAGCCTTTCTGCTCACTGCTAAATGATAAGTTCTGGTGCATTAACCAAGGCCAGTTGTACAATCTGCACAATGATTTTTTAGTCATTGTGTTCACCTTGTGTTTCCTCTTACTCTGGCATCTTTTTGTTGTCTTTTGTGGTCTTCCCAGTGAGTAATTCAGAATTTTTTTTTTGAAGTCATCTGTTTTTTTCTAGCACTGAAATAAGCACTGACCCTATCAGTTTCTACCATAGTAGTATACTTTTTTAATGAAAATGGTGTTCTCATTGAAATAAACTGGAAATGTTTGTTTTGTTACACATGCATATTTACACCAGGTCAGAGAATGTGGGATTGATCATTCAGAACTTGTTATTGACATGTTATTCTTATGTTACAATAATTATAACTTTATGGTCCTGCTCTTTCTAGGCATAGGTCTGCCTGTGTTATCTGCATCAAATTTTGTTTGAAATGAAGCAGAATGAAGCGCATCAGCTTGTAGAATTTAGGGATAAGTGGGCTGAAGCAGCGCTGACCTCCACCCTATCTTTCTCTGTTTCTCTCGCACTTTGTGGGTGTAATAGAACAGATGTTGGTGGTTTTGGAATGGAAATGTCCTCTGACTGAGATCTATGCCATGCTTTAAGCCCCTGTTCCTCTGTATACCCGCCAACCGCTTCTTTCCAGCATTTTTTGTTCCCTTGTTTTCCCTTTCTCATCAAGGTCTCCTGAGATCTCTAAATCCTGTCCCAGCACTCTGAGCTAAGCTGCCCCCACCTCCTGTCTATGTTTGAGAGTCTGTATGTGAAACAGATCATCCTCACGTAAGCTGCTCACACTCTATAGTAGAAGGGACGTGGCAGACCTGTAATGAGGTCCCCTCTCTCTCTTTTTTTCCCCTCTTATACGGGTGCCTTGTTCATGACCCCCTGCAGACAGCCCTCTATAAGCACTTACAGCATTGTTTTGATTTTCTTTCTAAATTTGATTTTCTGCCACCTAAATTTACACTCACTACAAACATATTTCTGTGGCTAAATAAGCTTAGAAAGTGTGGTTGTTTGTTGATACGTGGATGTTTTAAGTTTAACATTAACATTTTTATAGACTGCGCCTGGTGATTTAAGATTTTGAGTTTCTTGAAATTATGAACTTAGACATAAAACTTATAATATTTTATGTGATGAATGATGACATCTAGTTTTGTTGTTTTTGTTTAGGTAAATTGTTTTTGCTAATATCTTTAGCACATTTAGCCAATTTTCTTTTACTGTGTTGGGAAAGCTGTGACCACGTAGCACATTGCAAAAAGTGTCCAACAGTTCACACACTGTTTTTTCGGTAAAAGAAATATGATCCGGATAATTAGTTCACCCAGTTTATCCACCAAAAGCATCCAATTTAAAACACTTTGGATACCGTCATTCCTCAGATTTTTTTTCTTTTCTTTTTTCTTTTAGTTGTTGATGGGTTTTCAGTGTTTATTAAAAGGTTGTATGTAACATGGCAGAGGAGTGACTTATACAACTCACAATTTCACAGACTTTTGCCCTAAAAAGCAGCATAAAAACAAAAGCCATATCAGAAGTGTAGACAATTGCAACAGATTAAAGGCCAGCAGACCACATAAAC
Organism: Botia almorhae; assembly: GCA_036877575.1. Lineage (NCBI taxonomy): Eukaryota > Metazoa > Chordata > Actinopteri > Cypriniformes > Botiidae > Botia > Botia almorhae. The sequence continues at coordinate 17,377 of JAZGTJ010008736.1, read as the reverse complement.
AGAGGATATCATCTTTCTCCCACTTCACATATAAACACACCGGAGCTGGCAGAGGCGAACCAAGATGGGAGTGGGGGCCCCAGGCAAAATTAATAGATGAGGGCTTTCTAAGGGATTCTTTTGTAAGTATATCTTTATTACCTAGAGAAATAATTATACAACATACAAACTTTGCAATACAATTTTGAAGATAAAGTACAATCTTTATATTAACAGTTTAACGGATTGTCACCTTAAAAACGGTGCCACAGTAAACGTGTCATTCCCGGTACCACCTATTCTTTTACAGCCTATATTAATACCTGCTAAACACTAAATAATACATGCTACTAATGCTTAATGCAACCCTAGCTAACCTGTTTTCTGTCTTCATCTTGCAAATAATGAACGCCAGCCAGCGCATCATGGGGAAAAGCAAGCACAACCAGCGTAACACGAGAGGGGGCCCCCTAGGGGGGGGAAATGCGGGTCCCCAGGCACTTGCCTGCCTTGCCCGCCCTATTGCTACGCCTCTGCTAATAGGCTAATGTTAAGGGCCCAGTCCAAAGCCTGTCTATCTGAGAGATAAAGGAAGCATATCTCTGTTTTTAAAATTTAAGTTAAGGCTTATTACTGTGAAACAGTTTGTCTTATTATCTGCTTTATTTCACATTACCTTTCTCATTGGGTACCTACTCAATCTTGCGGAGAATATGTGGAAGGCATGTGCCCTTCAACAGGGAATAGTGTGTTACCTTTCTAGCCTGTGTACTTTAACATGAAAATTACTCACCAATGCTCTCAGAACCCGTCATTGGTTTTAATTAATATGAAATGCTACTGTGGAAAAATGTGGAAAAACTCACAGAAACTTGCCTGTAAAATAAGTGACTGCGACAGCTTTCATTTAGGTCCAATACTACATGTAACTTAAGTGACCTTTAGTAAAGCAGGTAAAGGAGAGTTAAATATTGAGTCTTCCTAAAATAATTACAACCCTTTCCCTGATAAACATTCACATAGAATGTCACTTAGTGGCCACACTGGTCAAGTTATATAGAAATAGTGCTATTCTAAGGACAGTGCTTTAATTTATCGCTGTTTAAGGCTGATATTTTTTATCCTTTTGCAGTCTTATTTGTAAAAAAAATCAACTTTTTCTGGTAATTTATTTATTATCATTTTAATATTATTTTTCACGGCTTTTAGATGCGGATGGGATTTTATTACATTGTTCAGAACATTTATAAAGAGAGCTTTGCTTTAAATCTGTCAGAACACTGCTTTGCCAATGGTAAAAAACTATAACACTATAACCCACAGCCTCTCATGGCCTACTGCTTTATTACCGTTTCCACATTTTAAAATTGAGTTTGAGCATACAATCATTAATCCAGCCAGATTTGTGTGAAGAATCCGCCAAAACTGGAGTGATGTTAAGTACTAAGATGATGCTGTTTGCGGGTTCGAGAGGAGCACTGTTACTTTTAAATGTTGGCAGATTTCAAACAGCATCTGGTGAGCTCTTGAAACAACACCTTGTATGTTTCAGTCCAAATGGACTCATTTCTTCCTTTTCCTCCTCTGCCCTCCTTTCTCTCCTCCTCGGTGTTGGTATTTAAAACCACCTGGTGATATGTTTGTCTATGGTTCTTTCTGTATTCCTCAATGTAAAAATTAGCATAACAGAGAAAAAGAAAATTTTTATCATGTTTTCCATAATTTTTTGCAACATATGGTGCAAATGATGTTGATGCAAATATATGCACTAATTATTTGCAGACAAGTTTTAAACAGGCCAACTGAAGTTGAAATAAAAGAAATAAAAACTGAAGTAAAATAAAAGAGAATTTGCAGTCACATTACATTTACTAACATGTTACATTTTACTAACTATTTACTGTTAGGTAAACTTTGCAAAGTAATTTAATTAGCTTGGCCTGCCTTCTGGGGTTTGTAAGATGGTGTGAGTATGTGGCCCACACTTCTGCGGTGAGAACATAAAAAGCACTTATGATTTCTGTGATATGGGGGTCATTTAGAACTTCTCCTTTGTGATTTGCTCGCTGCAATTATGGGTTTAACATGGGCTTTGTTTTTGTTTTTTTTATTTTGAATGTAGATCTGTATTGATCTGTAGGTCTAAAACGACACACATTTAAAATTTTTGGATGTAGATCTGTGTTATCAAAAGCACCGACTATGCAACTGTAGCTTGTTGTCACTTTTGATGTTTTGAGTATGTGATAAATAGTGGATTGCGAATGTTCCACTCATGTACAGTAGTGTCCACATATTTGAGACACGACCCAGCAAGTCACCTCTTTTATTGTATTATTATTCCCTTACAGAATGGTTTGATTAAACAATAACTGTGAATTCCAAACAAAAAGAAATATCAGGCAAAATATCACCTCATTTAAGAATTTTCAAAGATCCTTTAAAAACTTCCAAAGAACTGCAGGAATCTGTAAAATCAGTTAAGGTCAGGGTTCAAGATTCAGCAGTAAGGAGAGGGACTCCTTAGATTGTAAATTTTGCAGTGTGGCAGGGTTTATGTGGTCTGCAACAATCTTTAGATGAGTGGTTCATGTCAAAGTAACATCCACATGAATTGGCCCAATGTTTCCCAGCAGAGCATTGCCCAGAACATAAGACTGCCTCTGCTGACCTGCCCTCTTCCCATAGTGCACCCTGCTGCCACCTTTTCCCCAGGTAAACGACACATGTGCACTAGGCCATTCACCTGATCTAAAACAAAATGTGATTCTTTTAGGCAACCTTCCTCCATTACTCCATGAGTTCTGATGCGCACATGCCCATTGTAGGTACTTTTGTTGGTGGACAGAGGTCATCATGAACACTCTGACCGGTCTGTGGTCATGCAGTCTTTTAGCAGTTTGAGCTTCAGTAGTGGGTGCCAATGACCTGACACCAGTTCACTGGTTGTTCTTGAACCACTTTTGGTAGGTACTAACAACTTCATTTCAGGAATCACTCCTGAAGTTGTGGTCCTGACTAACCATTTGCTGCCTATTAAATCCCACGCTTTTACAAGTGTCATTGTAATGATATAATTAATGTTATTCACTTTATCTGTCAATGGGTTTAATGTTGTGGTAATCAGTGTAATTTGCTCTTAAGAGACCTGAAAGACTTGTTACCATTTACCCATTGAATTTCACATTCCACATTAATTCTTCTATGTACCAGACAAATGAATTTACCAGAAAAAAAATAAATGTCTGACCATCAAGTATATGAGCAGACCTTAAAGTTTATTTATTTGTTTAGTTTCTCTGCCATAAAATGCTTATAACAAGCTAGGTTTTAATCTTTTCATGTTATGCTAACTAGGCACCTCCTAATGAAAGAAATATGTTTTTTATTAAATGGGCAAAGAACAGTGACAGCAGAGCCTGGCTGTTTTGACAGTGGGTTCGATTAAACAGTACTAGTTCATCAAGTCGCTTTTATATTGTTGTTGATGATTTTGCTGACAGCCCTAACTAGCTCACCCACTGATTTTAGTTTGGAAGTTTGAGTGTAATGTGAGGCCGGAGTGAAAAACAACTTTGACATTGGCAGGGTCTTGTATGCATTATCTCATTATCTCTCACACAGCCCTGGCTCATTTAGTAAACATTTCAAAATACACTTTCACACTCACACCATTATTTACCATGCAATTCGAAATTGAAGGGGAGAGTTGAAATGGAAGTAATAAAAAAGGTTTTGTTTTAGATATTATTGGCTCATTCATCATTGCTTTATTTAATATGAGAAAAACCAATTGTGCTATCCGCAGCTGCTGCTAATGGCAGTATACTCTTGTATTTTCTTCAATGAATGAAATTAGGATAAACAACCTTCCCCATCGTCTGTAATCAAGAGCTGATTAATGAAGGTGTTGTTTCAGCACAGCTCCTTATTCCTGAATACCTGATATCTTTTCCTTAAACAAGTGCTGTTTGTCTAAATAGAGAGATGAAATGGTGCATTTGATGAGGTTCTGATTGACCCTGTCCCAGAAGCAGCCCATTCCTCTCTGTCTGTTAGTGAACACTTTGCAGTGACTAATTCTCTGTCAGAGAAGAGGCACAAGGATTTCTTTGACAAGCTGATTAATGAGGAAGCCACCCTAACCCTTTAACTCAGCAGCCCAAAACTATATATTCATAATGATGTGTGCCATCAACCACCAGCAGCCAAGTGAAAGTGTGCAGGGGGGCCAAAGGGATAAGGAAGTGCTAAATGAAGGCAGCTTGCAAGGGCGGGTATCAGAGGTTAGATTTGAGCACCAAACCAATGTTCCCCAGCTGAGCTTTTGCCTGTAAAGTGAGCTTGTTCTTAATTATTGGGGGTGGGGGGTATGCCTTACAAACAAAAAATTCTAGAGTGATTTTGTCATAGTTTATCAATATTTTGCTGTGGCTGTTAAGAACAGGCATGTTTCTGTCTTACTGACTGGCAGATTGATGAATTCTAAATCTTTTAAATCTGTCTCTCCTTCCATTTTTTGAATGTCTTGTAGTCCAAAGGGTGAAGTTAAAGAGAAATAAACATGTATTTTATTTCCCCATATTGCTGTAGTTTCTGTCTAATTATCCTTGAAAAAGTATCCAACCAATTCCTCAGTTTAAGGATGGATAAATAGGAAAAATTACAGTGGTGCTCTTTCATCTCCTGCAGACAACAAACTGGGAAGTTAATGTTAGTTTATTTTTTTTCTGCTTGTGTGTATGCACTCTTATGATTTTTCTCTTTCCGAACAGGGACACACTGTATCTGTATTGCACATGAATGGTGTGTCTCTAATGAATTTGCTGGAAATAGAGATATACAGATCTAGCCTATGCATGGAGGAATATTTGAATATTAAGATGCATTGTAGGCGTAATATATGAAACACAAATAAATAAATGTTAGCATAATCTAGTATTAGCACTGCTCTTTTTAAAACAGTGAAAGTGAATGGATAACAACCAGGTGCCATCAAAGTAGTCCATACAATTTACGCGTTATAAGTGTGACAAGTGTGTTGTAATATTTAAACAAATATTTAAACAGTCTAGTCTGCAACAATGCAGATTGTACATCGTAATATAATAATGTATCACTTATAATATAATAATGTAAAGTTGCAAAAATTTTGCCTCTATATGTTACATGCATACTTGTCTTAGTGTATGTTAAAGTCAAATATAGCCAAACTGACCTTTCCCAGAAAAATCAGACCTGACAGCACAAATTATAAATTATTATTATAAACATACCGTTAGAATCGTGGTAAGGGTAACTGTTTGAATACTGATCTGTTAGGTTCTTGCTCAATGACTGATGCTCATTTTTAAATACAGCTTTAAATACATGACATTGAGAACTTATAATGGTATATGAAAACTTTGTGGCATCTATGCATATAAAATACATAGTTTTGGGAAAGACTTTTTTGTTCACAGCTTTATTCAGTTGTTACAGGTTGTCAGAGGCTTCTGCTTGGTCCTAAAGTCACTGTTTATTGTGACCAGCTACACTTTTAGCAAATATTGTCAGTTTTTCTTTGTCACCTAGCAGACATTTACAGATTCTGCGTAGTGGTTTTGTGGATTGACACAATGGCATAGCAGCTGCAGGGCATTGTTTACATTGGTATTGGTTACTTTGCTTTGATTGACAGTAGTAGTATTTTGTTTTATTATTTAGTAGTATATTTAGTATTAGTCAATCACGGGTATGGGGTGTGAGATGAACTATTTTCCACAAGATAGATTTATAGACACAGGAAGGAAAATACTATTCATTGAGTTTAACTGAATTTGAACAAAAATAAGTAATTACCTGACGTTTCGTTGCAATAACTTTGTGGGGTGACTGTCCAATAAAAATCCAATAAATATTATAAAGAATATTGATGTGATATAAAATGCCTATTAAAGTTAAACACAAAAAGTCATTTAAACACACAAAGTCATTTCTGTTTAACTGATGTACAGTGCTGTATAACTGTACATCAGCCACTTTCAGAAGGTTAGAACAGGTTTTGTCAACCTAGCGCAACCTGTTTTAACCTTCTGTGAGTGGCTGCATTTGTTCTCTTTTATTCTAATGCAAAACGATTTGGGTTTTAGATCCAAAATTAATACAGTGGGTTTATTTCAGCCAATGGATTTTCTAACTGGTGCAAAGCAACAACAAAATGCAGTACTGTCAAACTGTAATTAAGAATAAAATTGGCAAATGGTAGATGTAACAACAAGGCAGATTCAAATGCAGGTAAATGTGCATTAATCCAAATACAAAGGTAAAAGGAGACATCTCCAGATGCTGGTCTGGTGGCTCAAACCAAACAGGGACCCCACCCTACTTACTTTCTGGACCTTCAAGGACTTAAAGGAGAGGGAGCGATGATGATTATTATGACTATTACTATCAGGTGTGCCTCACCACAGATTCGTTGTGGCTTTCATGTGCCTTCTTCAGTCAGGAGCCTGGTTTAAAGGGAGGTGATCGATGGGACAAGTGTCTTCACCTCTATCCTCGTAAAAGAGAGCCCAAAATGCATAGATCATATGTTGTTCATGCTTCCTGCATTCTCCATTGAGGGGGTAAGAATTGTTTATGTAAACATAAAAACTTAAATTGTTGAAACGCCATGAACATACTGATGAACATACAGGTACTGTACATGAATAGGCAATTCCCAGAGATGCCTTCTGTTGTGCTGATGCTCTAGGAGAGGATGCTTTTCTGTACAACTGTTATTTATAAAGGAACCACATCTTTTTTTTAATGGTACAAACTGTCCCATTTCTGGACACTGGGAAAGTAAAGTAGAAAATCACTTTTTCAATATGACAGATTCATAAAAAGAAAAAACATTAAGATTGTGTCAAGTTATGTGTCCACAAATAGACAACAATTTCAAATACAATTTGCAATTACTTCTGAATATTTTTAGAAATATACTTCTATAGTTCATTGGTTTCTCAGTTAAGTTTCTCAGTTAACAGTTTATATGTAAATGTTTTATCTGTAATTCTTAATCTTGCCATTTACTCATTTACTTAGAACTGGTACATCTCTTCTCATCCTTTCAGCTTTCCCTTCATTCTCTCTGCAAACAGTGGATGAACATCTTAACGATAAACGTATAATCCCTATACACATGTACCCATAATCCTTTCAGATTACAGCCCAAGAGGTTTTACCACTGGGTTTTTAGCGCCTCACTTTTCTTTCCCGCCTTGTCTGCCTGCCCTTACCTTGTAAATATCTTCACTTGGCCCTGCCTCCCAATACCCAGTTTTGATAACACTGTATTAGCTGCTTCCTTTGGCCGCCTAAAACAGATTACTGAATAGAGAGAGAAGGCCATTATTGAATACACGGAGGAGAAACTATTTATGATTTTGTAAGTAATCTGTAATCCATCCCTGGGTCTCCTTATTATCTTGTCTGCCTTGCTCTCCTCTGCTGTGCTTTATCTTCCATCCACAGACATCTTTAGTGACAACTGCATCTTATTTTTGGTGTAATCACTTATTTTTAAGATCTTCTGATAGCAGAAGATTATCTTTAGCCCTCCATTCCTAGTTTGAAAACACCAGCTATGACACCCACATTCTTACAGAGACCAATGCCATTTTATAACACTTTTTTTATCTGATTGCAACAAAACAGTGGACCAAAAAATTCATAACTTTTCTTAAACAATATACATGTAAAACTATTTATCCATATTGTACATATGCTGCTTTACATAGTTTGTCTTATTTACACCAAATCTGAATTTTTGGCACAAAAAGCATGCAACAGTGAGTCTGTATGTTATTTGCAAAGGCATAATTCAAATCACGAAAAACAGATATCAATGGCTACTTAAAAACTACTCAGTTTGATGAACCCATTGTGTTGATACAACAACTGGCGTATGACAGTAGACTTAAAGGAGGCAGAGTTGGTTTATGAGGTTTTTGTTTGGGGACAAAGCGTAGCAATTTTGAGTCCTTGCTTTCAGCCAAACATTTACGAAATGCATGAACAACTGCCCTGACATTAATTTATTTCAGTTTCATGCACAGGTTGTGATGGTTGAGGACTTTTCCATCTGCTCATGTTCCCTGTGTTCTTAAGGCACTCTCTTAAATGCTCTGCCTGAGCCTTTGGCATCAGTGTCAGATATGTTTTTACCTATGCACACTCTAAATTGTTTTGCTCTCATTATCTCCTGTACTTTTATATAAGATTAGAAGTTTATATTAACCCTGAATTTTGTAACTCTTTTTAGGATGGGGCTCTCCACATACTTTTATTCAGATTTTATTATTTGAATGAACATTTAAGTTTTGTTTACAAGGTTCATTCTGTTCTGGGCCTTTATAGAACAACAGTTCATTAGCACAAGAGTGCTGTTGAACTGTATATGCATGGCATATACAGCATGGCCGGGATTAACCTATGTAATAAACTTCCTATGTAATGGACAATATTTCAAGCCATGTTTTTTCTGTTTAAAAGAGAAATGAAAACAAAATGGTAGAAGGTTCCTTTGTTAACAATATCAGTAATTTTTTACAACCAGTAAATTGATTTATTATTGAAAAATTGAGTATTCATTTTTTATACATTAAATGCAAAGAACATTGTGTCTGTCTCTATTGTGTGCCATGAAACATGCACAGTACCTGAAACACACATACTCTTTGTGTTGTACTAGTACTCTTTGCATGCACTTGCACACCTGTATGCTTGCAGTGACATCTCAGGTGGTTCGAAGGGAGTGTTCCCCTCTAGCTGGCTGTAGGGTCTGTGCATTATGCATGAATGAGGGAGCCTTCTGTCATAATGAAGCTAGAGAAAAGCTGGAAAAATACAGGGGTTGGGTGTCTCAAGACACCAATATCATTACACCTATCATCACACCAGTACTCTCTTCAGAAAACAGATACCAAACTATGGTACAGCTTTTATTTATGACATGATGGCTCATATTTACATTAAAAAAATGTTTTAAATATTAATACTGTTGGTGGTAATGTACTGTAACAGTTCTGTGACAGTCATACTGTGTAACGTGGTAGCTCTATTATAACTGAAACTTGGATATATGTTTTGCAGGTATTTATTGTAAATCGATGGGGTGACTTAAGACAGCAGTCATTTTTTAAACTTTCTGTTGAAGATGTAAATAAGCCAGTTATGAAGATGAGCATCAAGAGTAAAATGTTAAATAACACTAATATGACAACATTTTATTTAATAGGGTCATATGATGTATTTTCATGTTTTCCTTTTCCATTAGTGTGTTATACATACACAAACAGCTGCATAAGATCTGCAGATACAAAGCTCAAAGTGTCCCACAAAATTAATTTAACTAAAAGAAAAGGCTGATCCAGTGCTGAAAACAGTTCAGTTGATTCCTCCCCCACGTCACAGTGTGGGAATGTTTGAATAATGCTGCCCAAATGTATACGCAAAGAAAGCAGGTGTGGCTTCAGTTATTGCAGTTGTATTGGCGCTTATGACGGACCTAAAGGTCCTAAAATAGAACTAATGACTTTCTGCAGGAAGTCACTCAACTATCGACAGTAGCTATAAAGGTTTCTGCTGTCAAGTTGGTGCTACCTACTGAGGAGAGAACAACGGATATTCCTAACTCCACGGACGACTCACTGTTCTCAGCAGGCAGCTGACTATATATTAACTCTGCAGATGACTTTCTCTCCTCAGCGGGCTGCTGACTTTTACTCACTCCATGGATAACTCGTTCTCCTCAGCAGGCAACTTTGCTAGGACAATCGGGTGCTTCTGAATCAGAGTCTTTAAGTATGTTTTATTAGTTTTTTGAAATAATTGCTATTGACTGTTCAAATGCAGAATTTTGGGCAATGTAGAGTAACGCATACAGTTTGTTGTTCTTAAGATCAAAAGTGTGGGTGGAGTTATGGTAAGGGACATTTCTACCACAAGCTTGAGATATTCGACCAGTCAAAATTGCGATGTGTCAGCTGGCCAATCAGAGTACGCTGCGCTTTCGGGAAGGATGGGCTTTGTAGAAATTCTTGCATTTAAAAAGAGTGGGGCATAAAGATGATACAATAATGTACAGTATGTTAAAAATAATGTTCTTTGAAACTTAAACCATGGTAACACTCTGTTACACCTAAAACACAAAATAATGGTTTTAGAAAGTAGCATAATATCACCCCTTGAAAAATTATGAATTAAGACATGTTGTATGTTACATAGTTGCCACATGCTTTTAATTCCAAAAATAATTAAGGACTATTTTAAAGTTTAAGTGTTTTGTTAGTGGCAAATTTCTTGTCTCCAGTTGGTGGCTGGAAATTCACTCAAATGCACGCAGCAGATATGAGCCATTTCTTGTTTCCATTTTTGCTGTTACCAACAGCATTTAAGATATCAAACATTACTTTGCATTTAGCATGTTCAATGTCTTGGCATAATATTTGCCAAATTTGGTGACAATGCCATATCCCCTGGGAATATTTAAAAATTCAGGGCCTGGAACTGACAAAAAATCTGCATACAATCCCAAATCTAACTTCCTGTTGGGTGGCGCTAATGAATGTAATTTTGAAAGTTTATTGAGACACAATACATGTACCAACAATTTGATGAGAACAATACATGTACCAAGTTTGGTAACTGTAGGCAAAACTTAACTAACTAACCCCATCACTTTAGTCAAAAGGGATTTCATGTGTTGGAAAAAAAAATCTCTTCGCAATTTTGAATCTTTAATGTCTTGACATGATGCTCACCAAGTTTGGTGATAAATCCCTAGGAGGAGTGTTTAAAGTGTGTGTTTCAGAAAATCCAAAATGACTGACTTGTTGGGTGGATTTTAAAAGTGTCAAGTGCGAACATTTCTGATCGACAAGACTAATACACATACCAAGTTTTGTACAGGTGCGTGCATGTTTGTATAAATTAGCTCCAAGAGACCACTGCAAAATTATCAGTTTCTCTCATTTTCCTTTTTATAGATACATGTTTAAATAAAATTAACATGTTTGTTTTATTCTATAAATTACTGACAACAGTAATTCCAATTTCCAAATCCCAAATTCCAAATAAACATATATTTGTCATATAGAGCATTTTTTTGCAGAACATTCTGGTCAAAACAACAAAAATATGCAGTGTATTTAGACCTCACAATGCAAAGAAAAGTTCGTACTAATTTTAAAACAACACAATACTAGTGTTTTAACCTAGGAAGAGATGGTAAAATCATTTTTGGGTGAAATAATCTTGGTTTTTAATTACAGCTTTCATGCGATCTTGGCATGCTCTCCACCAGTCTTTCACATTGCTGTTGGGTGACTTTATGCCACTCCTGGTGCAAAATTCAAACAGCTCGACTTTGTTTGATGGCCTGTGACCATCCATCTTCCTCTTGATCACATTCCAGAGGTTTTCAATGGGGTTCATTTCTGGAGATTGGGCTGGCTATGACAGGGTCTTGATTTGGTGATTGTTCATCCAAACCTTGATTGACCTGGCTGCGTGGCATGGAGCAATTGTCCTCTATGATCCAATCCTTATGGTCTTTTAAAAACCTCAGCCTGGCTTTTCTTTGCTTCTCATTGATGAAGGACTTTTTTCTAGCTTTACATGACTTTAGCCCTGCCTCTAGGAGTCTGTTTCGAACCATCCTCGTTGTGCACTTCACCCCAGCTGGATGGAAGGATGGAAGAAACCTGACACTCACTGTATCCCTCTGCTAGTAAAGCCAGAACTGACCCCCTCTTTTCCTTGCTCAAAACTTTCCTTCAGCTCTTTTGGCATGGTCAACAGTTATAAGTTAATCCCACTTACTTTTGAGGTTCTACTAGCACTGTTTTTGTCATCCATTTGGCCCTATTGAAAGTGGATAGTGATGACCACAACCATTTTTCTGTACTTTTACTCATTAAATAATGTTTGGTTCAGGTGATCACTTAATCAGTGCGTCATTAAGCAGAATGCTGGAATTCAACAGACACTGAAATTTGGAGCTGTACATGTGCCATCTTTTTTGTGCCCTGTAACAGGGGGCACTACTGAGCCAAGGGAAATATTGGTATATATATTGGTAATATTGGTAATATCTCTTAGGAAAAGCCACTAATGAAAACATGAAACCCATTATAAGACCATAAAACAATATATACATTTTTACCAGTAGGTGGCGCCGTAAATAAATTTTTAAAAAGCTATCAGGATAAGAAATTCATAAGAAAACATGATCAGGTAACCTATATCCATTGCTCCATGGTCCAGTTCTGATCCTCACATATCCTCACATATCACATGCTTTCAGCAGTAAACAGCCCCATACACTGCAAACTGTGATGCACTCGCACATGCACCAGTAAACGTCTATGTTCCTTAGGCTGGTTTATCAGTTGTTTTTACTTCCACCACTTTTTGTAGGTACTAATCACTACATACTGGGATAATCCTAAGGCATGCTGTTTTGAAAATTCTCTGATCCAGTTGTCTAGCATCACTATTTGGCCCTTGTCAAAGTTACTCTCAGGTCAGATCTTTTCGCTTGCCCATTTTTCCTTTTTCTCCAACACATGAAATTGATTACAACACATAAAAGATTTATGCTTATAAAAACACCCATTCGGGGTAGATTCATTCAAACTTATATCATCATCCAATTTAAACTGAGTTTTTATCAGGAGGCAGGGAGTTGGCTAGAGTATATTAGAATGTCTTTCATCGTTTTTGAAAGTTCACACCTCTTTAACATTATCTGTGGTGGTCTCTCAATTGTGTCAACTTAAATTAGAAATCAAACACTTTGTGGTACATAAATTGCCTAGAGCTGCTTGCTGTTCTTTTAGCTCTACTGTTTTTGTCAGATGTGCAGGGTTTTCACTTTTTGATCTATACAGACAATAGTGGTGCACATAAATCGCTAATGGGGGTTATTTATTCAAATAAAATAGACCATAAGTGCTTATGAAAGCAAAAAAAAAATACAGTTCTGCGGATACAAAAGGAAGGTGGAATTCTTTCTGTGTGCATAGAAAAACAATAGGGAGTTAATAATGGGATTTTTTTAAGCAGGGTACTTTTTAGGGTACAAATGTGTAATGCACTGTGTGGGCATGTGGAGGGAAGCTCAGCAGAGATTGAGTGGGCGAGCAAACAGAGCAACAGGCCAGTTGGCACATGGAGGCGCCCAGCACAAAGCTAGGAAATAACCACATCACTAATTGCTTTCACGCATTGAAAAGAGAGCCAATGGACAAAAAAGGGATAAAGACTGATTTTTTTACTTTATCTTCCTCACTCGATAGAGATGAAAGATCTGTTAGATATCCCAAATGCAAAGCCTGTATTATGTAGGCGTCACCTTTCTGAATATACTGCCTCATATCAAGTGCTGACCCAATACAGTGACAGACTTATCATACAAAAATCTTTTTTAATAAAATGTTGTAAACATTGAAATGTATTAGTTTTACCATGCACTGCATAGACCAACAATATGCAAAATTATTAATATAAAAATTGAAATAGGCAAATTGACAACTTTGTACGTTGTGTGTAACCAAAAGTGCAAAAAACAACAGCAGCATTGTTATTTACCAGCTAACAAACACTTGGCCAAATAATTCTTTTTCTTCAATAAAGCCTCTTCAGAGTTCTGGACTGTGCTTGATGTTCTCTGTCCTATAGGGAAGCCGTTTTTGTTCTTGGCAGTACAATGTTTGTTTCTCACTTATAAATCAGGATGAGGTGAGGTTAAAGTAATAGCTCTTAGCCAGAGACAAAGAGCAAGAGAGACATTCTGATGCTGAGTGGGATGGAACAGTGATGAGAGTAGGAGGGCTAAAGGAGAACACCAAGAAAAGAGGCAGTGTTGCTGTTGTTATTGTTTTCCTTGGCAATGGTCAAACAACGGCAAACAAAGCAATGGAGACAAGACAAAATCAGAGTAAGTAAACAGGCAAGGGTCGAGGCAGGCAGCAAACAATCAACAAGAGCAAAGTCCGTAGCAAAAACAATGGGCAGGCATCAAAGTATCAAAAACGTTAAACAGTCCAGTTGGCAAAGGTAATCAGTCCAGGTAAACACTCTGAAATGTTGCTTATGGCAAAACAAGACATCACACTGACTCAATCGTGGGCCTGGGCTTTATAGTGCAGGTAATTGAGACCAGGTGGCAAACAGGAAGCTCATCAGTCCAGGATATGGGGCTAATGGGAAATGTAGTTCTATTTACCGGTTAGTATTCTGGCGGGGGTTCCTGCTGGCGGCCAGCAGGGGGCTGAACCTCCTCCGTAACAATAATCAGAGTAGGTCAAAATTTTAGATGTAACACTTATTTGATGTGACCACTCCTGATAGTACAAATTCAATTAAATTTTATTTATATAGCGCTTTTTACAATATTACATTGCTTTAAAGCAGCTTTACATAAAGAAACAAAGAATAATAATAAAACACAGAACAAATTAGTGTAGAATACATACATAAAATATGTACAATAAAATATTAGACGTTTACAATTTACAAAACCCCAGGCTAAGTTAGATGTCAGCAGTCTCCCAGCAAGCAGTGGCAAGGAGCCAAAACTCCAATGATGTATAGATTGAGAAAAAACCTTGAAAGAAGCCAGGCTCGACCAGGAGGGTCGTTTATAGCTGCAATTTGTAACTGTCTTGGATATGAACAGAGTTAATGATTTATAGTTATTTATTGGTGAAAAACTGATGGTTTCAAATATACTGATGGTACCAATTATATTTGATTATATGTCGGGCACTGAGAAATCGTGCTTATCGTCTTAATAATCGTCTTATTAATTGCTCATATACAGGTAGCATATACAGAGTGAAAAGTAGGGGCCCAAGCACTGAGCCCTGCGGTACTCCATATTGGACTTGTAAAAAATTCAAATATAATTTCAGCTGATTCATTAACATGCTGCGGTGCCGCAAAACAATTGATTTTTAATTATTCAGGTCATCTCCAAATGTTTCAGAAATTTGAAAATTGTTGTAAATATAGAAATTAGTGTTTACCAACTGGACGCTTTATCTGTTGAAGATGTTTCACCACTTTTTCAAGTGGATTCCCACTTGAGAATCAGCTCGAGGGATTCTCCCTGATTGCCAAATTTTTTCCCTATATTCACCCTCTGCTCTGCACTCTTAGGGCAGCTCTTATGACTTGATGGTGATCTAGGTAATAATTTCAATATTTGCTTTTTCTCATTAATATTTAATAAACAGCTGTAAGTAAGCTGTTCTGAACTGTAGGTTAATTTCTACAAAATATGACATTGATTTTAATTAATCATTAATTGATTTTAAAACCTGTTGAAAACATTATTGTGTAATTCCACAGAAATTAAAAAGGAAGAAAGACAGTGTGTTCTTGCTGATTTTGCAGCTGTCTTGAATTGTCTGAGCAGATATACAAATAAAAGCTTACTACCAGACCCTAATCAATGATATTAAATTCGGAAAGACCACAACACAATATTTTCTGTTCTTTTTTCTGCTTTAGTACTCCATCTTGATCCCACCATTCTTGTTCCCTTCATTTTATATTGCTTCATTCCAGTGGCAGCATTTTAATTTTCAAGTCAAAAGGGCACCTTCCCCCCTTGAAGGTGGTGGCCCTTCGGTGGAGAATATTCACCCTGCTGCAGATGTTCATGAATAATGCCCATCTCCAAACCCCTGCCGCTTAGACTAGGACGGGGGATGCCTGGTGAAAGGGGATTGCTGGGGGTGTGGCGGGGAGGACACAGGCTAGATGAATTACACTTAGGGGGGATCTGACAGTCTGTGCTGGGCTTTGTGATCATTCCAAACTTCTAATAATCTCCCTCGTCTACCTCATCTCAGCTGTAATAAAAGAGAATAGGTGATTGCACCCCGAGCTGTTTTCCTGCCTAATGACTTCTCCAAAGGCAAAGCAACCACATAAAAATGAACTTTAAACAAGCAGTGAATTGGGTTTGACAGTGTGATATACCGTGACACCAGTTCTGTAGCAAAACAGACATAGTGTTAATTGATTGTCAATATTTGATGAAAAGTGATAAAAATAGGCATTAAGAGACTAAGAATGAAAAGTGATGGTAATAATCATTAAGAGACTAAGAATGCAGGAAGAAGTGAACTCTTTAGTGTGGGGCCTTCTCTCTCTCTCTCTCTCTCTCTCTCTCTCTCTCCCTCTCTCTGCTGTAGTGACCTGCAGCTTGTGTTTCATCTCCTCATAAAATCTCCTTTTCTTCTGATTTACAACTTACACTATACATACACTGTAGGTATTTGACCTAAGGAGCCTGGATCAACATCTTACCTAGGAACTTGAAATTGCAATTAGGATTTAATATAACAAAAAAATAAGAGAGAGAGAACTTTACACAGGCCCCTCTCCCACCCCTACTCTCCTCAGCCCCACCTTGATCTTAGGCAGTGGAGCTTGGTTGAGCACAGTTGCAGGGACCACCGTGTTTCTGGCCCTTTGTGTGTGGGGTTATTTAATCCCACTACGACCTGCTATCATGCAAGCTTTATCCCTGGTGGGAACAGAATTTTATTTTTATAACTTTTTTTGATAAATTGTTAGCATGATTTCGCATGATAAGTGCTTTGTGTTGTTTTTCAAGCCATAATAAAGAGGAAAATTAAGTGTTAACCACCTCCATGTTATCAGTCCATAGGAAAAAACATACAGCTCAAATTTGAATGAAATCACTCACCAATTCACACACCAGATATGAGCCACTTCCTGTTTTAGTTTTTTGCCGTTTATTTATTGCCTCGCCATGGCAACACCATTTGAGATATTAAAAATCTTCAATGTCTTGGCATAATATCTGCCAAATTTTGGTGACCCTAAGAGGTGTATTTAAATACCCTAAGAGGTGTATTTAAAAATTCACAGCCTGGAATTGACAAAAAAATCCATATACCTGTGCACTTCCTGTTGGGCGGAACTAATGAATGTAATATTGAAAGTTATCCGGCTTGATAAAAACAACACATGTACCAATTTTAGTTAACATAGGTAAAACTAATCCTATCACTTTAGTTAAAAGGTGGACCTATTCCCCTGCCCATGTGCCAGACTTTGCCCAACCCCAATAAAGGTCAAGTTAACTTTATTTATATAGCGCTTTTCACAAAATGTCATTGTTACAAAGCAGCTTTACATGTATGATAAATGTACACAGCACACATAGACAGACACACACACAGACAAAGAGAAAACAGGTGATATTATGCATGTTATACAATCATATAAGGGGTATGAATAGATAGTATGAGAATAATTTAATAATAAGTGCAAAATTAAAGCTGATTACAGCAGCCTCCTGACGGGCAGTACAAGGGCAGGGGAGCTG
>JAZGTJ010008735.1:8151-20533 GCA_036877575.1 Botia almorhae | reverse complement strand
GACGAGAATGTGTTCATGTCCTCGGGCAGACTTTGGCAACGGCCCTATGAGGTCCATCCCGATACGCTCGAAGGGTACCTCGATGATGGGGAGGGGGATGAGCAGACTGGGCGGAGGCATCCTGGACGCCCTGATTTGGCAGGTCGGGCAGGCCTGGCAGAATCCCTTGGCGTCGGCCTCCAGGCCCGGCCAGTGGAACCGGTCGCAAATCCGCTGCACGGTGTTGGCCACTCCCAGGTGACCTGCCATGGGGTGCGAGTGGGCCAACTCCAATATTACCTCAGTCTTCGTCCGCGGCGTGACTAGTAGCTGCTTTTCCTCCCCCCTCCGCTGGGCGACGCAGTACAACAGGCCCTTTCGAGCGATGAAGTGCGGGAGAGGATGGGGCTGGGGGAGGACGTCCTTACCGTCGATGACCCGCACCTGGGCCCAGCAGTGCTTGAGGCGGTCGTCCTCCTTCTGTTCCTTAGCAAAGGAGCCTGTTGATAAACATCAAGGAAGGGGTTAGTGTTATGAGAGGGAGACTCACCATCTCTCCCGCTGTCCGAAGCCAGCAGCGCCGGCTGGGGTCGTGGTCCGCGTGGGCGTCTGCGGCGTTGACGGTTCCCTCGAGGGCTGGCGGGCTGGGTGGTGGCCACGAGCAGGCGGTCGAACCCCGGCCAGTCCCGTCCCAGTATCACCGGGACCGGCAGATCCTCCAACAGGCCCGCCTTGACCGCCCAGGCATCGTGGGCGGTGGCGATGGTCACACGGCAGGCGGGGACCCGCTGCGTGTCTCTGTGGACGCAGGTGATGGGGAGGAAATTCCCGGAGTATGGTGGTGACGGGCAGAGGCGGGACTGTATCAGGGTGACCGCGCTGCCAGAGTCCAGCAGGGCCCGCATGGGCCGTCCATCCACGGTAACGTCCGCCTCCGGGGCGGTGAGTGGCACCCACCGATGTACGATGCAGCCCGCCAACCAGGCCCGTGGGGGCGTTGGTGTACCCGCCGAGGGCATTGGCACGTCCTGCAGGTAGGAAACCGTCGGCCTGGGTACTGCGCCTGGGCCACCCTCCGGCGTGCGTCGCTCCTGGTTTGCCCTCTGTGGGAACGGCTGCGTCCTTTCCCCGGCCTCCCGGTGTTGGACGCCGTCCGCCAGCTCGATCGCCTCCACGAGGTCGAGCACGGTGGCGGGATTCCTCATGCGCAATGCGGGTCAGGTCGGCGGCCTGGGCACGGGCTGGCACCCGGGCGTGATACTCCCACTCGTGAAACTGCTGGGCCGCACAGATCGCGGAGAGGCCCAGCCGGGCGAGGATCTCCCGCCGCACCTCGGTGTAATCGTCGGCGGCCCCGGGCGGTAGCGAGAAGTACGCCCGTTGCGCCTTGCCGGTGAGCAGGGGTGCCAGCAGCGGTGCCCAGTCCTCGTGTGCCCAGCCCTCACGAATCGCGGTGGTCTCGAAGACCCGCAAGTACGGGTTCCACGTCATCATCCGCCGACATTTTGGGCAGCAGACGCGTGTCTTGCATGCAGGGGTCGGGCTGCGGGGCATGGCGGCCGGTGGTAGCACGAGTTCCTCCTCCGTCCGGTTCTGACGGGTGGTGAGGTGTTCAAAGATTTGCTGCTGGCGAACGCTAACCTCGGTGAGGCGCTTAAGTATTTCCTACATGTCCGCGGGGGAAAGGCGCGCCGTTCTCCGCTGGGCAAAAAAAACAGAAACAAAAAGATGGTTAAGTGGGGCGCTTACCGTTGTCGGTGACTCTTCACTCCTCTGCCCGCATTCTCCACCAGTTGTCACAGGAGAAGAATCACGCAACAAGGTAAGCTGTGAAAAAGAACCCCGGAGGGTGTGTTTATTACTTAGAGTGACGTGAGGTGTGGGTGCGTGGCAGCCAGTGTGGCTGGTGAGGCTGGCGAGGCCGGTGCGTGGCAGCCGGTGAGACTGGTGAAGCTGGTGCGGCTTTGTGTCCCTTGCGTCCCGGTGTCGTGAGCGTGTGTGTCCGTTGCACTCGCCCTCGCGAGGTTCGGTCACTCGCTGCTCTCTGAATGACGGGGATAAAACAAACACGTATTAGTGGCACTATAGTTTCTAGCATCTCTTCTCGCGAGGGCGAGAGCCCGCGGCGTTATATGGCCGCTTGGTAATGCGTTCCAGCTGTGGCCGAGGCGCCGATAATGCAGGTGCAGGTGCGGCGCCTCGGTTGCCAGGGCGACGCTGATCAGACCGGAGAGACTCGTCACAATATATATATATAATTACACTGCAACTAAAAAGTTGCTTGCTAAAAGCATGTATATTTATTAATATTTCATAATATTATAAAATGCAGAGCAGCAAGACCCATGGCACATCATCAGCTCCTCAACATCAGAGTCCGCAGTGGAGGACAGGAAAAAGAAGAGCAGAAAGAGGAAAAAGAAAAGCAAGAGAAGCCTAAAAAAGGGAGGGAGGAATGTCCTATTTTTTTTATAAAAAGATATATTTTTTGTTTGTGTAAGAATTGTTGTTTGATTAAGAATTGTTGTTTGATTTAAAATAGTTTTGGAATCACGTGTTTGTAATATAAAGGTGACAAAGTAAAGAATATCATATTGTGTCTATGTATTTTTATTGCACAGCCCGCAACTGTTGTATTTACCCTGTAACTATGCAGAACAAGGAGGTAACAAGCACCACTTTAATTTACAGCCCGCAACTGTTTATTTACCCTGTAACTACGCAAAACAAGGGGGTAACAAGTGTGACTTAAACACAGAACAAGACTATTTGCACAGTAATTACAGAGAAAAATATTGCAGTAGTTTTAATTTAATTGTTTGATGGCCAAATTAAATTAAACATTTTTTTTTTTGCTATAAAAACAGTATACATTCACTGAAATACAAACGTTGCATCATGCATTTAGAAAGAGGTGAGCTTGTTTTAAGCCGCACTGAACCTTGATGGTATATCATGCGAAGTTAGTTGGTGATAGTGGTGTTAGGTTGCAAGTTGCTGGTGCGTCTGAGATCGACTAATAATCTTCCATAAAGTAAGTAGACTGGTGAATTATAAATCATAAGAGATACTCGTTAACTCATTTAACTACATGTCCAGTTTTGTTGTTCAGAAATCTCCACCATATATCCTTTAATAATAGAATTTGTAGACCTACCCCATGGTTAAAAAATACCTAGGCCTGTAATAAAATAGGCTAACAATATAAAATTATGAAAAGTATATTGTCTTTCTAAATCACTCATAAATATAAGATTGTTGTTTTGGTCGTACATATCATACCACGCAATATTAGAATGGGTACCCCTTAGTTTAAAAATACTTACAGTATAAATAATTTGTAATTTCACATGTTGTTACCCATTTATTCCCCAAACTTCGCATATTATTCCCCCATAGGTACTGAATAGGTACACTATAATTACAGAAACGTACACCGTAAATTCAATATTAGAATGGGTACCCCTTAGTTTTAAAATGCTTACAGTATAAATTATTTATAATTTCATTAGTTGTTCCCTTTAATCCCCAAACGTTGCATATTATTCCCCCATAGGTACTGAATAGGTACACTATAATTACAAAAAAGATATGCGGTAACTTCAGTTTACTTACGCGGTTTGTTGCATGTTAATTATCTGGTTTGTTACCCCCTTATGACCCAAACGTACCATGCTGTTCCCTTTTACCTACCCTGTACGTTCTTTACAGGTACACTATAATTACAGAAACTTACACGGTAAAGTCAATGTACTTACGCGGTTCTTTGCGGGTTATAATCTAAAGCGTTACCTAATGTTATCATTAGTAAAATTAGAACCCCCTGAATTAAGAGGCATCAAGATTTAGACTGATTAATTTTAAATCCAGAGAGCTTACCAAATGCTACTAAAACTTTAAGGGCATTAGGGAGTGAATGCTGTAAATCAGAGAGAAATATTAAAGTATCATCTGCGTATAAAGACATAGAATGAACAGATGAGCCTAGCTGAATAGGAGTGATAGACTTACATTGTCTAATATACTGTGCCATGGGTTCTATTGATAGATTGAGTATGAGAAGGGAAAGTGGGCATCCCTGTCTTGTGCCTCTACCAATATTAAAGATATCAGAAATAAGACCGCCGGTAGATACTCTGGCCATGGGATTGGCATACAGTTGAAACTAGATATTTACATACACTTCAGAAAAAAACACAAAAACTTTTTTTTCTTTACTGTCAGAGTAAATTTTTCTGTTTTAGATCAATAAATATTAACATATTTTTTGCATTTGGTAAATGTCAGAATCGAGCGAGGGAGAATTTTAATGTAATTTTTTTTCACTTTCATCAAAGTCAGAAGTATACATACACTAAGTTTATTGTGTCTTTAAACAAAAAGAAAACTCCAGATGATTCCATTCTGAGCTTAAGAATTGATTCCATTTGAGTTAATTGGTGGCACACCTGTGGATATATACACACCTCAAACACAGAGCCTCTTTCTTTGACATCATGGGAAAATCAAGAGAAATCAACCAAGACATCAGCAAAAGAATTGTGTACCTCCACAAGTGTGGCTCATCCTTAGGTGCAATTTTCAGATGCCTGAAGGTCCCACGTTCATCTGTTCAGACAATAATACGCAAGTATAAAAAAGGGCGAAGCTTTGAAGCCTCAGAACATCATCCCAACTATGAAGTATGGGGGTGGTAGTATAATGTTGTGGGGCTTTGCTGCAGAAGGGACTGGTGCACTTGACAAAATAGATGGCATCATGAGAAAAGAAAATTATGTGAATTTATTAAAGCAACATCTGAAGACATCAGCCAGGAAGTTAAAGCTTGGGCACAAATGGGTCTTCCAAATGGACAATGACCCCAAGCATACCTCGGAGTGGCCATCACAAAGCCCTGATCTTAATCCCATAGAAAATTTGTGGGCGGCACTGAAAAGGCGAGTGCGAGCAAGAAGGCCTACAAACCTGACGCAGTTACACCAGTCTTGTCAAGAGGAGTGGGCCAAAATTCCAGCAAACTATTGTAGAAAGCTTTTGGAAGGATACCCGAAACAGTTGGCCCAAGTGAAACAGTTTCGGGGCAATTCTACCAAATACTAAGGAAGTGTATGTAAAGTTTTTACTGATGAAAGTAAAAAAAAACAATTCCATAAAATTCTCCCTCGCTCAATTTGGACATTTACCAAATGCAAAAAATATGTTAACATTTATTGATCTAAAACAGAAAAAGTTGACTCTGATTTAATGTTAGAAAGACAGTAAAGAAAGAAAAGTTTTTGTGTTTTTTTCTAAAGTGTATGAAAATATCTGGTTTTAACTGTATAGACCCATTGTAGCAAATCAAAGGCAAAATCAAAGGTATCAAACGCTTTTTTTCTGCATCAATAAAAAAAGGTGTCTTAAAAAAAACTAGTTGTTTTAAATTTTCCTAATTCAGCAATAACATGTAACACTCTTTGTACATTATCTGTATCCAAACGGCCCGTGATAAATCCAGATTGATCTGTATTAATCAATTTATGTATCACTGATCAAAGATTAAGTCTGGCAATAACTCTAGCAAATATTTTAACGTCTTTGTTAATTAAAGAAATAGGCCTATAGTTGGAACACTCTGAATGGTCTTTGTCAGGTTTAGGTAGCACAGTAACTAAGGCCGTATTAAGATCTTAATGGAAATGGCCTTTGTATATAGCCTCATTTATACTACATAATCATATATAGCCTAGCAGATCCCACAGTACCAAGTACAATTCATCTGGGATGTACAAGTACAATTCCCTGAGATTTTACTTTTGGTGAACCTAATACTGCATTATGTAACTTATCTAGGGTAATTTCAGAGTCAACATCAGGATGTGCTTCCGAAGTATACAATTTTTCAAAAAATGACTTGAATGATTTATTAATATCTATGGGGTTCAAGGTGAGACCGTTATTAGGGCTATATATAATTTGAATATTATGACGGAGTCTACAAGGAGGCTTGGAATACAAGGAGGCATGCTTCCATCTATGTAATATTTATGTCTTGTGATATGCATTAAGTTTTCTGTTCTCTGTCTTAGCAAATCATTAAGAGCAGCCCTCTTTACATTCAATTTTTGCTGAGTTTCATTAGTAAATTTATATCCTAGTTCTCTCTCTAGTTCCCCACATTCATTCTCTAGTGTTGATAATTGTTCAAAATACTTCTTTTTAAGTCTAGCAAAAAAGGAGATGACATTATTTCTTAAAAATTGTTTTATAGATACTGGAGGATTACTGGAGGTCAGACAATAGAGAGCTCATTTAAGATCTTGGATGGCTTGTTCGCAATGCCCAATGGTCTAAGGGTGAAAACCTAAAGACAGACTCGTTGTTGAGTCTTGGCATTAATCAACAATTAATTACGCAGCATTAAATGCAGTCTCACCTAAAGTACACCCGATTGTGTCAAATCCAACAAACATTTTACATTAGAAAAGGTTCAGATCATTGTTATTATACTGCCTTGGACATTTCTAATGGCTTTTAGACTTGTCCCTTAGTACCTGAGGATCAGGCCAAGTTTGCATTCACCTGTGGGGGGCGACATTGGACATGGAACCACCTCCCCCAGGGAGATTCTGCGTCTCCAACACTGTTTCATCAGACCCTCACTTCCTTCATTGATTCTGTTCTTAAGGTAAATTTAATCTGATGGGTCTGTTATTTTGCAGTGTGTTGACAACCTTTTGATTGCTAGCCCAACCAAGTATAAACATCTAATTGCTGTACAGGCTGTTCTGAGTGCCCTAGAAAAAGGGGGATTTAAGTTAAATGTGAAAAAAACCTAGATAGCTAAATCTGAAGTGGTTTATTTGGGTCAGATTGCCAGGGTTCATGCCCGACACATCACCCCTGAATGAGTAAAAGCTATTATTGAACTTCCAAAACCAAACACTGTTACTGGTCTAAGGCAAGTAATGAAACTTCTGAATTGGAGATCCAAATGTGGAGATCCAAATTGACTCTGAAAATGTAATTAACCCTGCTTCTATGCTTCCAAATGAGGGAGAACCCCACAATTGTGCTCATCTGATTGAACATGACACCCAGAGCCCCCTTGATACAGAGCCAATACCTAATGCCATTGAAATTTTTGTGGATGGATCGAGCTTTCACGAACAAGGGAACGGGTATACGGGCTGGGCGATCGTTAACAAACATGGTGAAACAATTGACTGTGGGTCTCTTTCAAGTGATGGGGCCAAGGTAGCTGAGCTGGTTGCACTGACACGTGCACTGCAGTCTGCTATTGGGAAAAGAGTGAATGTATATACGGACAGTGGATATGGTTATGGTGTGGTACATGATTTTGGTCCTGTGTGGAAATGCAGGAGATTTCTAACTACTGCAGGTCTCCCTATTTCTCACCAACAGCAGGTTATAGAACTTATGGATGCATGTGCAGTCCCAGAAAAGGGAGCTGTTATCAAAGGCACAGAACACAGGACAAGCAGCCAAAGACACAGAGATATTAGTTAGTGTAATGTCTCTATCCCCACAGGCAAAAGAAAGCTGTGCTAAAGACATTTCGCCACATACCCCGAGGATGAAACTGAACACTGGACTAAGCTGGGTGCACAACAGTGTGTAGACGGGTTGTGGAAATTTAACAATAAACTTGTATGCCCTTGTTCTGCTTGTACTGAGTCGTTGTATCATGAAATATGAAAAGTATAAGAAATACAATAATTAGTAGGGAGGTCAATGCGAAATGATACACGAGTAATTTGTCTTAATATTTTAAAAGGACCCACATACCTGGGACTGAGTTTCTTGCATGGGAGCCTGAGTCGAAGATTTCAGGTGGATAGCCAGACCCATTGACCAGGAGCATAGGTCGGACCTCGTGTCTGTTTGCTAGGAGGGTCTGACATCATACCGCAAGGAGCAGGTGCATATGCACTTGGTCCCACACCTCCTCACTGCTCGCCAGTCAGCTGGAAGGTCTGTTGGTTTCCTGGACCAGGGAAACAGGAAAGGTTGTAAACCTAAGATGCACTTGAAGGGAGTCATTCCTGTAGCTGGTTTCACATTTACGTTTATGCATTTGGCAGACAATTTTACCCAAAGCGACTTACGTTGCATTAGACTATACATTGATTCTGAGTATGGGCAATCCCTGGAATCGAACCTGGAATTGTTAACGCCATGCTCTAACCACTGAGCTACAGGAAACCTAATGTGATCTGACTGGAGCACATTAAGAATCTGCTCCAGTCAGATTGGTGCGGATTACAATAGGATCATAGGAACCTCTAGCTTGAGACCAAGCTTGCCTGGGGTTGAGATGTTTTGCGGATTGTAGATACTCTAGATTCTTGTGATCTGTGATAGCTGTAAAGGGATAAGCAGCTTCATCCAACCAATGGCGCCACTACTCTAAGGCTAGTTTCATGGCTAACAGTTCACGATTCACGTATGCACATGAAAACATTTTAAGTGGAGAACCATGACATTGTCATAGAACCGCTCCTACCCCGGTGTTAGATTCATCTACCTCCACTATAAATGGCTGTTCTGGGTCAGGGGGTCGGAGGACTGGGGCTAAAGTAAATCGGGTCTTTAGTTCTGAGAATGCCCAGAGAGCTTCAGGAGACACAATTAATTTACCTGAGGTGCGTTTTGTGAGGGAAGTTAATTGTACAGCAACTGAACTGAAACCTCTAATAAAGCGTCAATAAAAATGTGCAAACTCTAGGAATTGTTGAAATTCTCTCACGATTTTGGGTTGTGGCCAGTCAGTAACAGCCCTCACCTTTCTTTCGTCCATGGCTACTCCCTCCTGACTGATGATGTAACCAAGGAAAGAGGTACTAGTTTTGTAAAACTCACACTTCTCCCCTTTAACATATAATTTATGCTGTATGAGCCGTTTCAAGACTGTTCAGACATGGCAAATATGCTCATCTATGGAACTGGAGTAAATCAAGATATCATCAATATACACGATCACCCATTTGTCTAACATATCTCTAAAAATATCATTCATGAGTGACTGAAATACTGAGGGGTGATTTGCTAAGCTGAAGGGCATCACTAGATATTCATAGTGACCACATCTTCCATTCATATCCCTCCTTAATACGAACTAAGTTGTAAGCACTGCGTAGGTCTAACTTAGTGTAATACTTGGCTTGTCTTAACTGCTCTAGGTCTACTGAAATGAGAGGGATAGCGGATAGCGGAACTTGATTGTTACATCGTTTAGACCTCTGTAATCAATGCAGGGTCTCAACCCCCCGTCCTTCCTAACAAAGAAGAACCCGGCTGGGGTTGGGGAGTTAGATGGGTGGATAAAACCCTTGGCTAGTTCCTCTTCAATATACAACTTCATAGCCTCTGACTCGGGTTGAGATAAGGGAAAAATGCGACCTCTATGTGGAGTGGCTCAGGGTACCAAGTCAAAAGCGCAGTCTACTGCGCGGTGGGGGGGGTAATTGGCAGGCCTTTTTCTTACTGAAGGCCTTTTCTTATCAAAATACTCTAGAGGGACGTCAGGTTTAGGAGTTTGTAATTCCCCTAGAACGGGTGGAGGTTTGGTAACACGGGTTACACCGGTAAGGCAGTGACTATGATAGTTTGATCCCCATTGGACAATTTGTCCCTCCTTCCAGGTAATGACGGCATCGTGAGAGCATAACTTGGGCATCCCCAGTGCAATGGAATGATTTGGTCAAGGATTAACATAGAACTGAATCATCTCCGAATGGAGAGCGCCTATCTGCAGCCGAATGTCTTTTATTGGACAGTGGCAAGGAAACAGTAACTGGACTAAGGTGATGATGCAGAAGTGATCAGTAACAGGTATGGGGCATTGTGGGATTTGGAGTCTGAATGAGAGTACTAGAATTCAGAAGAAGGTTCCCTCTGGTGGCGCGGAGGAGTCTCCTCTGTGACAATGGTGATGACAATGGTGAAGACATGCGTACTTTAACAACAGTAGACACGGTGAGCAGCAAAACAGGTATTACACTGCAGAAAATAAGAAAGCAAAACAATTTTTATCTGTCACACCTGACACTCCCTGTGTTTTGTGTCAGAGCATGTTGTTAAGATTCTGACTCAATCCTAGCTATGGTTCTTGTTTCTTGGAGTCAGGATCTAAACTCATGCTCTGGGTCTTTGTTTTCTGTGGAAGCATGTGCTCCCCTGTCTTGACCCTGCCTTTGTTTCCTTGTTAATCCCGTTCTCAGTTGATTTCCTTCACCTGTTTGTCTTCGTTACCTGCCTTGGTTTGTTCCTATTTAATGCCCTTGTGTTTGCTGTCTTGTGCCGGTTTGTTGTTTGGTGTTTGAGGTTTACTTGTATCCTTATTCCTGCTACATGTTTTTGCTACTTGTTTTTGCTACGTGTTTATTCTCTGTGTTTTTGCGCCATGTTTTTGGATTGCTGTTTTGAGTTCCATTCTGGTTCTGTCCCTCGTTTTGCCCCCTTTGTGGGTTTTTGTTTTTCATTATTTAAAAAAGATCATTTTGTTTAAAGCTGTCTGCAACTAGGTTCTTCCCCTGACACACACAGTATATAGAAGTTATACTTGACTCTTCAACTAAACTTGGGTTGTGACAGTTTAATGTGCCCCCTAAACAAAACTGAAAAGGGTTTACAGTTAGTCAAGGAGTTATTGTTAGTAGACTCTTATTTTGAAATCATAATTGGTCCACTCAGTTACAAGTTCTTCTGTATGCCATGGAAAATTATTTGAATTTGTTAATATTTATAACAGTTAGGCTTAAATGAGAATATTTAAAATAATTTAGGATATTTAGATATACTATTAATGCTGCATGTAAATAAATATAATCAGATACTTATTACATGTCAATGTGAGAGGAAATTTTATACTGTATCATGGTAATCTTGGTAAGTCTTAAAATCGTTTTTTTTAACATAAAAAAATTATTATGTAAATGTGACATTTAGTTTTTCCCCTTGTCAACTAATAGGGAGTCAATTTAACGGCATAGTTACTAAATATAAATGTCTTAGCTCTGTGTTATTAATCTGATTCAGCTGATCATCTGAAACACGAAATAAGGCACTCTCATGGGCCTTTCACATATAAAAGAAATGTAATAAATACATTTCCATGGTAACCAATTTTCCTATGTCCTGATTTTCAGAAGCATGTGTATGAGTGTGTGGGAGGGGGAGCATTGGGGCAGAGAGAGAGAGAGAGAAATGGGGGCGGGTAAGTGCGAGAGATGAGGCAATATGTGATGCTAAAGGACCACATTCATCGTTATACATCAGCATAACAGTGTAACAGGTATTACAAACAGTACGGCATTACATTGTTTATCTAAGTAGCGACCGTTTGACTGGCATTCAATGAAATTGACTACATGTTGCCTGCTTTCTCTACTTTATAGCTTGAGAGGAATTGGTAAGGATTTAGGTGTTATTTTTGGAAATAACAGGATTTCATAATCTTCACAATGACATCAAATGTCCACTAGAACTCATTACAAAAATGGATGCAATGCTTTGAAAAAGAAGCCTTCTGTAAAACAAGACTGTTTTTATGTAATTCTTTTTATACTTTTAATTTGTCACACAAAGTTTCTTCGTGGAGTGCAACAGGCAGACCTCCCACAATATTCTCCAAGGTGATTTTCCGCAAGAAGAATGGAGTAAAGCTGGGATTCTTCTCTTATGACAGCTGGAATTGTTTCCTCAAGATCGTGAGACATGGCTCAGTCTGAAGATGTGCCTAAGGAGATGGAGAGTGAAGAGGGTAAGAGAGAGAGTGAGTCGGCAGGGGATATGAAACGAGCTCGGACCATGGCTTTGTACAACCCAATCCCAGCCAAACACAACTGCCTCACCGTTAACAGGTCTCTCTTTATCTTTGCTGAGAATAACATAATAAGAAAATATGCAAAGAGGATCATAGAGTGGCCATATCCTTTAATAAGCTTTCAGTCTATTATTATTGATACGATTGCAAATTGGTACTGATATTTTATTGTTTTATGAATATGAGTTGTGTGTCCTTTTGTAGGCAAATATTTACTGCCAGATTTAGTAAAGTAAATCTGTTTACAAACATCCAACATAAAGATTGTGCAACAATGCACAAGAAAATAGACATATAGTCTTTATTTTTTACGAAAAGGTTATCTTTTATTATTGGGGGCTAATCTGGCATTTGTATTCTACATTTCTATTTACAATACTTTTTCTGTATGCTTAATATTTGTTTTGGGCCATAACAATGTAGAAATAATACATATAGCTATAGCTGTCAAAGAACCAGGAACTTCAGTTTCTGCAAGTTCTTTTTAACAATTTGTACCATATTTTTTAATATTAATAATAGGGTCAGGGACCCTATTATCAACCCTATTATCAGGGACCCTATTATCCCTATATA
>JAZGTJ010008734.1:0-20534 GCA_036877575.1 Botia almorhae | reverse complement strand
CACTCTAGGCTACAAGATCAAGTTCTCAAAAGTCTTGTGAACAAATGTTCTGAATGTGTTTTATGCCCTTATTTCAGTGACTTCAAAATTTTAGTTTTTCACTTACCACGCATAAACGTTACTTTCTCAAAAACACAATCATGTACATACATGCAGCTCAGATATTATTGTAGTCCAGTTTGTGCTGAATACAGTGTTATCAGACTTTAGCCATTTATATCTTTATAAGCACCTGAAAAAAGCACAAATGTCAGAACATGTCAACTTCTCCAAGGCTCCAAAAAACCCTCAGACCCCAGAGGGTTAACTCCAATAACTTACTAACTTACTAATAAAAGAAGTCCCTTTTTATTTATCTTAGTAGTTGAATAGACAGTATTGTGATATGTACCTTTATACCTTTGATATATGTGATATAAAATTATAAAATAATATTTGGTCAAACTACCCACCCCTATTTGGTGCACATATAAAGACCACCTTCAAATCCAGAAGTCTGTCCCTTCTAGAGCTATTCTTCTATTGGTTGTCACTCTTTTAACTGCCCTGTGGCAGTGCTCTCATCAAAGCCTATTGATTGAAACAGCTTTTTTCAACAGAGGAGGAGAGAGAGAGAGGGAAAGCGAGTAAGGGGACAGTCTCTATGCATAGGACAGGGCTGAATGCTGCCACTACTTTGAATTTTGATGCACTCTCTTGGCAGGACTAACAGACAGTGTATGGAAGCACGCTGATCTCCCAGAATGACGAGTGCTGCACCTGGCCGGAAACCATACCGCAAGGCACCTCCGCAGCACCGTGAGTTGCGCCACACCATACCATCGTTCCAAGAGGAAGTTAGCAGGAGTGCCCTGCCACCCATCAACCCTGTGACATCAGCTCAGGCTGACCCCTTACAGGTAATTTTTTCCCTGAAATTATGCATGCATTTTTTCCCCAAAATGATGCACACACTTTGAGAAACCTTTCTGGTCGCAAGAGTCCGACAGTGAGCTGGAGGTCTCCAGCCTATCTAGCTTGGAGCTCAGTGTTCTAATTCCACCAAAAATCTTCAGTCATGGTTCCATCGGTTTGATAGTGTCTTCTAAGCATCAGCAAACATCAACAAATGATCTGTTGGCACTCTTACATGAGGACAAGATTATCTTATCTGAAGACTCTCAGCAGTATACCCCAGGTCACTTCCCACCACACTCAAGCAGGAGTGCAGAGCGCTCCTTGGTCTTCAAAGAGAAAGCGGAGATACTTGTTCCTAGGCAGGAGCAGCATCCTCCCCTTGCTGCTTTTTTGCTGCATGCCCATCAATCCAAAGGCATTCTCAAGCATCAGTCTCATCAGTTAGAAGTTAATGCTTCTGAGAGATGCTTAGCCAGACGCAACATCATAAGTGCAGCAGAAAGCCCAAGAGTATATCCTAGGACAGCGAGAGGTGTAGGAAGAAGACCTGCTTCATCCACATAATCTACAAATCTCAGTTCTGTGCCACCAGATTGAAAAATACAGCTTTTAGAAGAAAGGGTTACATTTTTCCAGTTTCTGGATGAAATAACCTACCGGGTTCTGAGCACTGCTAGCCTAAAGAGATATTATGTAGCAAGTTGCCAACAGGGTTTTCAAAAGAGATCCAAACAAAGCAGAAACAATCCCCAAAAACATGGATTTAGGGGGGTTGAGGGGTTGACCTTGGGGCAGGTGGGCTGCCCAGCATAACGGAGCAGTCAGGAAAATGAAGGAGGGACGACCTAAGACTCTGTAGACGGTCCAGAAAGCATTTCAGAAAAGCAATATGTCGATCACCACCACAAAGGGGCTAGTCTCAAAACTGAAGCCCCTCTTACAGCTGGGTGGGAAGCAGCATTCATTCTGATTGGGATGACAGGACTCAGCAACAGCTTTAACATTAGTCTCAGCCCCACCAGTTGTCCCATCCAGAGAGTAGGGCCCCTTTATGAAGCTTAACTTTATGAAGTTAAGCTTCATAAAGGACAAAAAAGAACCATAAAAGTAGTAAGTCTTCTGAAGTCATACTCTAGCTTTAGGCCATACATTCCTAATGCCGGCAGGGAACATCTGAGGTGCCCTTGAGCAAGGCACCTTACCCCCAATTGCTTCCTGGGTATGGACTACCATACTTGGCCATCACATCACAAATGTTTCACATTTTCTAGATTTTCAAATACAGTATTGTTTCAGGGCTATATGGAATACTTATTGGATTATACAATTATCTGATTTCTCTAACACTCTGTAATATTTATCTGTGCAGTGATGTTCAGTATGCACATACTAAATTTATGTTCTTTCTTACAGGAGTGCTTATCAGATGCCGACAGGATCAAGTAAGTGTATTTCATTCCTCTCACCTTGATGTCTTAAATATTAATGCCTATTACTTTTCAGGCAGTTGATTTGCTGTGTATAATTTTTATTTTAATACTGCATTTGCATATGTTCTCATACTTTGTATTATTTATTATATGCATTGAAGTGTGCTGCCCAAGTGTTACCTGAGCTCACTTAAAACTAGTGAACTTTAGTTAACTTGTTACTCTGCTTTTGTGTAGCTTGTTTTATTTTTGCGCATGCTAGAGAAATTATTGGGAGCTTGTGTTAAGCGTTAAACATTACAACCAATTAGAGATGTTTCTGCTGAGTGCAGGAATGTTATGGCCAATCAGATTACTCACTGCTAGGATTACTCACAGGTGCAGAAGAGTTTTGTTTAGATGTGCAATAAATGAGCAGTTTTTTTGTCTGTGTGGCATATAAGAATATATAAGAATATAAAATGTTTGTGTATTCTAGTTATTGACATTAATAATCATGATATAATGTCAAGGACAATAATCAACATTAATAATTTTTGATATGCTGCTATGATATGCTGCTCTTATCCCACCTCAGTTTAAAGACCGTTCTGATGGTGCTCTGGTTCTGTATAAATAAAAAGAGGCCTTAAATTAACTACATTTTACATTTTTTTTTAAGCAAATATTCTCCCTTAATGGAAAGTTCAGTTCTGACCCTAGCGAGTGCAGTAAAATGTGGCTCACTTTTTGTTAGTTAATTTTATATTTTGATGGAATCTGAATCCAGAGTTTACATGAATTCATATTTTTCTTTTACTTTGGTTGTTTTGGTTTTTTTTAAACTAGAACTTTTTACTTTTACTTAATTAAAATGTTAATAGGCGACATTTACCTGTTCTTTCACTGCTCAAAGCTGATTATTCATTGGCCCTTAGTGCCATAAGCCAATCAGGTAAGGGCACATGTCGATGAGATCAGCAGTAAATAACCTAGAAAAATCCAGAGTGGGGGTGCGTGGTGCACGGCAAGTGTGGGTTATATGCAAACTGTTGAGCAAGAGGACTTATACAAGTGCCCATCTTCTGATAGCATCAGGCTTTATTTTACCCACTACCCCTCAGTTGCTTACTGGGGTACTCAGCCGGATCCACTTTGATCATTGACATCTCGCCCTCTTTCAGGGATTCTGGGATTTTGGGGCTTTTAGACCAACCAGCTGGTGTCCCATGACTGGTGATGAGTTGCTCTTTTCAACACAAACCTTCTAATACCTGTGCTTCACATTTTTTATATATATTGTATTAGCTTTTATGTTCTATTCCTGTTCTGTTCTCTTTGTTGCAGCTTTTATTCCTACTGGAACTAAGGGTATAAAGTCAGCACCTCAGATCCAGTGTAGCATTAAAGTTATTCTGTTTTTTGCAGCTCCAAGTTTCAAACACCCTCTAACAACCAGTACAAGGGCCGTAGGTTGTATTGAAGTTACTTCCGTGAGGAATTGGCTGTAGGCTAACAGGCCTGGGTCAAATTTTGTGTGCCCTACACAGCCTCGCTTGTGATGTTGAACTGAAGTATGCAGGATGCAGGATGTGGCTGGGCAGGCAGCTTTATTGATTGGCCTGATTATCTGGTTGATGGTATAGAGAGCCTAACAGTGGATGGAGTCTAAGATCCAGGTTATTTTTAATGCTTTGTAAATCAATTGTAATTCATAAAATTTAGATGGTCTCCTGCAATTCCGGACATACATGAGAGAGCCTGAGCATCAGGTCATTTTGAGAGACTAAAACTATAGTTACAATGTACTCTTTACTTTATACTTTATCCCAGCTGCCATCATCACAAAAGGCTCTGTTACATATCCTAGTGAGCTGCTTCATACTTTGTACATAGGTAGGTGTCTTGTAAGGCAGTTTTCCAACTAAGACCTTGAGGAGGCCGATTTGAAACCATCTATTACTATTATTAATTAAAAACCACTGTAAAACAGCCTATATACACACCTGTGTAAACTACAAAAGCTCTTTATTCTACCTAACAACACTCCTAAATAACAAGTTCTGTTATTGCTTGTGTGTTGCTCTCAAATGTAAATTATATAAAGCAGTGAATCTCTTTTGATATGTGTATGGTTAATATGTTTACCAAAGTAAGAGAAAAGTTTAATGTACTACCAATTAAAAGTGTAGGATCACTTACAATTTTTTTCCCCCACATTTTAGAATAATAGTAAACATAACACAACAATAACACAATAACAATTAATAACTTATGTTGCACACAAAATAAATTAACTGATTTATATTTATATTTTTTTATATTTTATATTTTTTATATATTATATTTTAGCATCTTCAATGTAGTCACTCTTTGCTTAGAATTTGCAAAATCGTACACTTTGCATTCAAACATTAAAACATACATATTCAGATTAAAAGATTTTTAAGATCATAAGAAACATTTTTTTCAAGTGATCCTATAAACTTTTCACCGGTAGTGTGTATAAAAAATTATAATACAGTACCTTAGTAACCTAGCATAGAGAAATATTACTGTATACATTGGGAAACTATCTTTTTATTATCTGCTATCTGTACCTTAAGATTACTGCTAGGGGTGTAACAATATGCCAATGCCACAGGAACGGTTCACAGTTTTGGTTTGGTTTAGTTATTTTTACTGTGGGTGCAGGGTACATGGCATGGCACCAGCAATGCTAAGGAACAATAGGTTCACTTTTAACTTAGCAGTAATACTTAAAAACATTAACTTTAGTGTACAAGCGAATTCAGAAGCTCATATGGGGGGATTAATTAATTTGTAAGGGGGGCTTAAGGTAGTAGCCATTGTAAACAAACAGTAGTACCTTTTAAGGAACAGTTTTTAGGAGGACCTACTTCACTCAATTCAGAGATTCTGTATAGTGTTTTTTTGCAATGTATTAATTCAAAGCAGTTTAATAAAGAAGAGTGCGTTACAAGCCATATGCCTATGTCGTACTATACCTTATTATACTATAAACAACCTTATTATACTATAAACATTTGTTTCCCAGCACAGTGAGCTGCAATCATGTGTTGATTTGTATTTATAGTTGTTTTTGAAATGTACATGCAGAAATATGCCATTCATAACTACTTTGCTGTTAGTTAAACTTGCTTTGTCAATGATCATGTCAATGCTTACATTTACATTTAGTCATTTAGCTGACGCTTTTGTCCAAAGTGACTTACAAATGAGGACAAGGAAGCAACTGCAATTACAATAAGAGGCAACAGTGAATAAGTGCATAGACATAGACAGGTCTCAGGTATTTCAACACGGTATAAGAAGTTTTTTTTTTTTAGAAGTGGGGGTGTGTTAGTATATTAGTCAAGAAAGTGAAGACGAAAAAAAAGAGTTTTTAGTTGTTTCTTGAAAATGGCTAATGACTCTCCATTCTGATGGAGATATGGAGTTCATTCCAACAACCGGGCAGAGTGAAAGAGAGAGTCCGGGAAAGGGATTTCTTCCCTCTTTGGGATGGAACCACAAGGCGACATTCGTTAGCTGAACGCAATGTTTACCATAGTTAAATAAAGTAAATAAAGTTGTGAAAATACTTTGATATCAACAGTTTAAGGGTGTACTCACCCTAGACACAGGTGTCTTGTATTGTGCCCGGTGGGGAGGAGGGGCTTGTTTCTAAAACAAGCATTCATCTTCTGAGGTTCATCATATATACAGTATATTAAAGAGAATATGTATAAAATATAAATATATGCATAAATGTGACAAATGCGCTATAAGATGGTCATTATTAAGTCTTGACAAATGTTAAGGAATCTTAGTTTTGTGACAAGATAAATTGGCAGGGGGTGGGGGGC
This sequence comes from Botia almorhae, assembly GCA_036877575.1. Lineage (NCBI taxonomy): Eukaryota > Metazoa > Chordata > Actinopteri > Cypriniformes > Botiidae > Botia > Botia almorhae. Next base: position 14,359 of record JAZGTJ010008734.1, on the reverse strand, counting down.
GTTCATGAGAATGCAATGAGAATACTATGGTTAATCCCACAGGTGGTGTATTACAGTTATTTGGTTTGGAATATTGTTATACCTTAATTTCTATCAATACCGTATGTACAGTAAATATAAATAAAATGAGAAGCGCAAATGTTGGTGGTACCTATTAATTTGAATAATTTTTTACATATGTATTTTCACATCATCCTAGTTGGCTTTTAGTGAGATTCTTTTTGCTAAACTGCATAAAGCAGCTTTTTAACATGTCTGAAAGCAGCAGATATCTCTTTTTTTTTTTGCTGTTGCTTTCAACAGTTTTATGTGGCAGGTGTACAAGATGGAGTCCAGATGTGTGTGTGTGTCTAAGTGCCCCTTTCTGTGCTTCCATCACTCTGACATGTGAAAGAAACGCTGGGAAAGTGGAGACAAGAAAAAAGCCATGTTAGGGAATTTCAGGAACCTGTGTCAATGAAACATTTAGTGTCTGTGAGCCGTTATAGCTTATTATTTATACTGTATGTGTTGCATAGAAATGGTACAATTCAGAGTGTTTTTCTTTCCTGTTTTCTATATTAAAACAATGCTAAGGAGTAAAATCAGTAAAACATACCTCATTTCAGCTAATCAGACTGGTTGTTTATGTGATAGCATGTAGTTAAAGATATAACAGTTTTTTGTTAGGCCTAATTTTAGGTTGGGGCACTTAAATTATTCAGTTTTTCTAACCCTAAATATAAATGTCAGACTATCACAGAGACTTAAAATGTACCATTAAGCAACCACCCACATTCCCCACTTGAGTACCAAAGCTCATCATGCAGGACAATGTAAGCTAACTGCAGGCCACAGGCTCCAAATAAGCACTACTTTAGAACAATAAGAGTGCGTACATTACTATTGGTTTAAATATTGTTGCCTCATTTTGTGATTTGCGGAGTATTACAGCTTGACTGCATTCCCTTGCAGGCTGCAGCACAGTTTGTTCTGAATCATTAAGTGTTTTCAGTATAAATGCTCATCAGCTCAGCTCAGACATTTAGTTTTAGGCACTTTTACATTTATTGTAAAGCTTAATTGAAATGCTTATACAGAAAGCACTGATTAACTGTGCAGCTAATTGACCCCATGTCTTTCCAGAATATGACTGTTAATTGACTTTTTGTGCTTTTCACCTTGTAATGAAGGAAATACATTTGACACAAGTTTTAATAGAAGAGTAGAACAGTGTGTATTCCAAAAAAAAAACAATAAAACTGGCAGAATAAACATTGTAAAGGAGTGGACATGGTGGGTGTGTGGGTTTAGTGATGAGATGGCATAGTGTGGCTGATGGCACACAGCAGATGTGTTCTGTAACTGCAGCTCCCCCCTTCAGTTCTGCATACAGCCAGCTGTTCTCATCTCACCCAGCACACACACACACTCCACACTGCCTGTGCCAGCTTTACCTCTCCTAATCACACACTTGCACCTGTACAACACTAAACTCGCTGTCAGTAACCACATTTGGTCTAATGTCATACTGCTGGCTGCCTATTAATCATCTGGCTTGGGTCGTCAGTCTTTTGCACTCTTGTTTCTTCTGTGGTTTTGAAGAAGTAGGTTCAGTCTTTCCAAGCGGAATTTCATTGCCTTCAAAATTACTAAGAAATGTTTGTGTGGTTTTCTTCAGAATAATTGGCAGCTTTCAGAAGTCTTGGTTGGTTTGTTGGCCGAGGCATTATTATGTGTTTGACGCTTGTCTTCCTGTACCTCGTATGTAAGGTGTGAAACCTCACAAAGCTGATGAGCCCCTGTAGTCTTGACAATAAGTAAATAATTAAATGTTGTGCATATCACAAAAATTTAATATGCCTTTAATTTAGCCATTAAGTTTTCTAGAGTTGGTAGTTATTACATTTTACTTAATTTGGACTTTTTCTGTACTGTTTGTTTTTGCAGAATCCTACAGCAACATAATGAAGACTTGCGTCTGCGTCTGTCACAGACCACTCATAAGATGGAGGCGATGGAGACGGAGTTTGAGACCAGTCGACATTACATGCAGGCAGAGATGGGCCGCACCAGAGATGACCTTGAGAAGATGAGAGATAAGTTCAGGAGGTCAGCTGCTAATGCACACCGCCCACATGCATGTCTAACTGTGTGTTCCCCCCACAGCCCCATCCATACTGCTAAAACCAGAAATACATTTGAAGTCATATTATACTGGGATATTATTTAGCATTTCATCAATATTGCTTGACTGGGAATGTTTGCAATGGTTCTCTTGAACACCATGCTGTGGGTAAAAAGCAGAATCATCAGTAGCTTCCCTTCTAATTGAAGCAGTTAGTTATGTAAAGTTTATTCTTTTATGACTGGATTTAAGATCAATATTTATTTGATTGTTTGAGACAGTTGATAAAACAAGTAATGAAAACAGGAAAGAGTCCTGTGTTGTTGTGGAGATGGTGTGTGAGTGAGATGAGGAAGCAACATCCGTAATTGTAGAAGATTACTGATGGAAAAAGGTGGATAAACTTGCTTGAAATACTGGTACATTATGATCAAAGTAGCCTAATTAATAAGCTCTTTTAGTTATATCAGTCTCTCAGCCATAATTTTAATTTCAGCTGACCAGCGAGCATATAGAGTTGTAGCATGTAGCAGTTGCAACCTGTAAGTAGAGTTGCAGCGAGCGTGTAAAGCATGTAGAGTGTTAAACCATGCAAGGGGTTGACTGTTTTGTCTGCTATGTTTTTAATGAGCAGATTAAAATCTGATCCTAAATTGTGGCAAGAAATTCTTCAGAATATCAGTATTTCTTTAAACTTTTCTTAATTCAATTTTTAGCAAATTCAGATGGAAGAGGTCACAGCCTTTTCTAATTAGCCATTAGGTTTTTATAATGTGGTGCGAACTACTGCAAAGTTAATTAAATTTACTGAATGAATGTTGCCCTGGTGTGGCGTTAAATAAAAATGTTTTTGCCTGGCAGCATAGCCTTTAAAGAATAAATAAAAAATGTGTTTAACAGTCAATCAGGCACCTTTGTGGGTTGACAGATACCTCAGGTTGACGGGTTGACAGTTTTTGGCGGGTTAATTAGGGACTAGATTAATTAGGGACTAGACTAAAGACTCTAAAGTGGCTGTAATGTGTTATTACATTGCAGGTATTAAAGGAGGACTGCAGAACAGAACAATGAACCTGTGGAGTAAGATTATGTCTAATTTTAATGAGCACAAGTGCGCTTAGAGCCTGTGCTGTTTGTCTGCAGCTTTAGTGGCACAATAATGATTAGTTTATCTCTGTTTATATTGGAACTGTTGCCTGTGTCGCACACATGGGTTCATTGTGGGGTGAACAAAAGTTTAAAAGTTTTAAAAGATACAAATGACCATAAACACTGCAGTCAAGCTGTTATAACTTCAGGTGCAACTTTAATTTTTAATTATATTATTGTTATTAGAATTGCTTGCACTGTGTACTAACCAGATGTTGACACGTTAAAGCTTCAAGCAATAAATCACAATGAATTAATTTTGGTAAAATGTATTTATGAGTGAAACAGGATTTTTAATGTGAAAATTTTGGGGGGGATTTTATCAATGGTAAATTGACTGGATTGTGAAAATATACCAGAACAGAGGCAACTCAGTGTGAGTTCGCACTGGATTGTGGAGGATTACTTCCTTCCTCAAACACCACCAGCACCCATTTTTGGGGAAGTTTTTTTTTATACTGCGGCTAAAGGTCACGTTCACCCTTTAGAGTGTCTGTGTGGCTTCTGGTGTGGACAGAAAAATGATATGTAACTTAAGCATGGTTGGGTCATGCCGATGTAAGTCTTCATCTGTAGATCTCAGTGCCTTGTGTGATCGTTTAATCAAGGGTTTGTGGAGTCCCGATACACCTCTGCTCATCTGGGACGGTGATTGAGTGGGTGTGCTGCAATTTGCCTGCAATCATACCACTTAATCTTCAATCAGGAAGCATCTGTGGCTTTAGATGGTAGGGAGATGTGATTGGCAGTAAGAAATTACCCAGCATTCCTCCCTTTAAACACTTGCTGCTTCATTTCCTATCGTGCCACATCTTTACAGATAATAACTGAAAATGTAATTGTGATTGGTTAACGATTCTGCAGCATGCCATAGGCAATCCGATGCGATCTCTGATCTGACGCAGCATTGTTGCATATGCTGTGATGTTTGGCGATTTCCGGCAGATAGCGGGGCTTTAAGGAGCCTTATAAGTGTTGCCCTAGACATTGTTGTAAATATTTTTTTGTTTGTTTGTTTACTTATTTACCCAGATACCCTTACTTTTCTGATTCCAGTATATTGGCAGTCAGTGCACATTTAGTCGGTTTGCAGTGCACGTTGGGAGTCGGTTTTCAGTGTGGGTGTTCACAGCTTACTACTTTAAAGTGTGTGTGCACTAACTGGATGAGTTAAATTCAGAGGATGAATTTTAAGTATGGGTCACCATACTTGGCCATCATGTCACCTTGCATTCACATTAAGCTCTTCTAAATTTGAATAATTTCAATTTTGTATCTGAGGCTGTACAATTGGACTTTCCACCTCCCCAGCATTTTAGAGCAATCATTAAGCAGCCGTAATTATTACAGGCGTTTACATTCCATCATCAATGTCCATCTGAGGCCATGAGCTGCAGCCAAAGTTTATGATTGCTCGCAGCACAGATCAGCACAGCTTGCTAAAATGAATTGATTAAATTCTAATTGTTATAAAGCGTGACAGTAAAGCCTCTTAAGATATACCAGCCAATAAAACAGTATTGATTGGCAAGAGAGAAAGAGAGATTGAGATGGAAGTTTTTACCATATACCGAAAGGTCGAGCTGGGAGATCATTTGTTATGCAGGCCAGATGGTCTTGCTAAGCATAAATTCCACATTTGTATTGATGTGTCCTCCTTGGTCTTTGTGCCTCTGTGCTGAATGTAGTATTTTGGATTCAGTTATGTAGATATAAATATAGATATATAGCTCACAGCTCATTTTTTGGGTGTGTTTAGTCTTCTATGATCTTCAACCTTCAAACATGTTGATTATTAGAGGGATAGTTCACCAACAAATACTCAACCTCATGTCTTTAATTAAACACAAAATGTAAATTTCCGAAGAATGTACTGGCAGCTCTTTTTTTGTATATATAATGAAAGTGAATGGGGGCTGGCTCTGTCACACAGTACAAGAAGATATTGTAATACTTCAACCGTACTTACCATTGTATTTCACTGTATACAGAGTTATATACAGAAGTATACAGTGATTAGACATAAACAAAACATCCTACAGGTAGTCCATATGACTATAGTGCTATTTTCCTAGTATTCTGGTTGGGTTTCTGAATTGGTGGTTTTTGGTGATTTTCATTACATGGAAAGACGTGTTCAGGACATTCTCCAAAAACACCTTGGGTGTTTTAAGGAACAAAAGGAGTAAAGTACGGCTTATAACAACATAACGTTAAATACAAGATTTTTTATTAAGAAATGTATTTTTTAAGTGAACTATCACTTAATTTTTAATTTAATTAACAACTCAATTATTTTGCCTGCTCGTAATATAATGGTTGTGCTGGTGCTATGTTTAACTGTGTTTGGTCTGTAAATCATTAAACCTGCCTCCCATAAGTTTTAAATATGGTTTATTTTAGTGGCATGCTTGTGTTCATTAGTGAAATCAGCACTGCAGTTATCAGATGCTTAAACCATCTGGAGGAGACTGTCCAACTTTGTTGAAAGTGACACTGTCACTTAATATTTGACCCCTACATTGCTAGGGTTTTAAAACACCCTGTACCCTAAATAGTTGGTAGGGTTAAGGGTATGTTTAACAGGTTGATAGCATTACATACCCAAAGAAATGTGGTAACATTTCTGAAAGACTACTCATTACTGCCCTGTGTCAATTAATCTGTCCACGTCAAAAATACACCATCTTGTTTTAACTGTGTTGTAAAATGTTCTGTCTATTTAGAACTAGATACATGAAAGCTGCAAGATAAGATTGTTTACAACAAATGAATAATGAGTCTGTCATCAGTGGAAAAACAGTTTGAGGTGAAAAAAAAACAACATCAGCAGTAAAAGTAATATTTAAAATGGTTAGTTCTGACTTTAAATTCTGGTTGAATAAGTCATAGGTATGTAACGCTGTAGAAACGTGTAGCAGAATCTCTACCAGTTTGCTAGATACTACAGAAACTGAATATTGTACCTTAATACATTTGTATTAAAGTTAACAATAATATTTAAGTGAACATTCCACACCTAATACATAACTAACACTATCTTGATTCAGCTATAAAGATTGGAGGTATGTAAACTGTAGTCTTTTCATCTGCAGTATGTTTCCTGAGAACACACTTCATCAAACTTTTTCATCAGATTTTTTTTGTTCAAGGAACTTGCAGATTAAGGAGAAATTTATTGGTTATCCCAATGAAACTGTCTGTTTCTTAAGTGCCTCTTCTGGCTACTTATGTAATCTTACTTTGGCGTTCTGACCGCTCAAAGATGTGAACATTAAACTCACTCTCCTGCAACTCTGTGCTTGAAATATAAGCTCTTATTATGGCAGAAACTTGCAAATATTTTTTCAGTTGGCACACCTCCCCTTTCTTTCGAGACTGAGTCCTGGTAGACGTCACACTGCCTGTGACAGGACAGGATGTGATTGGGTTTCCCAGCACAACAGAGAATCTCTGTACTGTTTCCTTGCATTGTTTGCTGTCTTTGGTCATATGCTTGTCCTATTCCCTCACACAGCATCAGGATACACTTTACATGATGTGTAATGAAAATAAAGTTCTATAGTCTCATAGTGACATGCATTTGTTTTTGATTCTTCTCTGCAGACTGCAGAACAGCTACACAGCATCTCAGAGAACTAATCAGGACCTGGAGGAAAAACTTCATGCACTGGTAACCTTTAAACTTTATCTTCTCTGTCTAAAACCGCTGTGTCTTCAAGCCTGATGACTTTAATTTTGTTGTTTGTTTATAGTGCCCTAATGGTGCCGTGCTCAGTCAGTTTGTCATGGGTGTTATGAACACTAATTGAGGAACCTCCTGCTTTGCTTTATTCTCCAGAGACTAATAAACAAGTTACAGCTATCTTCACATGTCACATGAAACACGTACTGTAAAATTAAAAAAATTAAAAGGAATGTTTTCACTGCATTATACAATTGCCAATCAGTAAGTGATGTACTAACTCTGACAGAAACATACTCACAAGTCTTTATAGAATTATGGTTGCAAATCGGGGTAGGGTAAGGAGACCATTTTAATTACTGATGTGTTATGTATTTGCTTAGTAACTGGTTTTTGTTCATTTTTAACCAAAGAAAGTTATGATTGCAGCTTCAGTTGGGTGGCTAGGATTGTGTCCCAAAGTCATGGGTAGAAAAGTTACAAAAACTTCCTGATTTAATCTTTAATGGTTAATTTTCCACTGGCCTAGTAGTAAGCATTTCAAGGTCATCATTTGTATTACCTGATGGATGTTGATTTTTCATCCTGCCTAATATAGTTCTTTATCTTATTAATACGCATTTTCTGCCCCCCTCTGCCCCCTCTGTACAGCTGCTTTGAAGAAATGTACCATTGTAAAAAGCACTATATAAATAAAATTGAATTTATTTGAATAACTGTAAACTGTAAGGTCTGAAGCGGAGTGTATGTATGAGCTCATATGAGCCATGCAGGGCTGTTGTTGAATGTCATGATTAGAAATTAATCATGCACCAAACTGTCAGTGTACTAAGATAAAATATAAATGTTTAAGCAAGTGATAGCACTGATAGCTTTTGGGCATAATGTAAACTGCCATTACAACTTGTCTGAAAGTATCAGCATATCAACAATACAAAACAAGTAGGTGCTTTTGAAGGACCCAGGGTCAAGTAATAAATAATACATTTTTTCTGAAGTATAGCCAGAAGACTTAAACATTATAAATGTTAAAAAGAATAGTTTGAAGTGTTTATTAATCTTGCATGTCTAAATTTATAACCAAATCTTTGACTATATGTCATACTGCTCTGGGATCATCTAGTTCATTTGTCTGTAACTAGAGATCTGTTTAAAATTCAGTCATATGAAATCAAAGCGGATGCCCCTCCCTTTTTAAAGGATTGATTTGCTGTGTTTTTCCCCTTTCAGTAAACGAACAAATGCAAAGTGCCCTGAATGGCTGCTCTGGTTGTGTTGGTCGTGATTAGGGCTTTTGTGACCGATCAGTCAGGCATCCTGACAGCAGATACAACTCAAAAAACAACTCACTGTTTTTTTCCCTACAAGCTCAGATTCAATGAGCACAGAACAATGAACAACATCAAAAGCTGATGGAATAAATATAGAAAAGGTCCCTCTTTTCTATATTTTCTAAGCCTTTTTCTCAGTGTGTGAAAGTCTCTGGATTGGTCTCTGCTGGATCTTCTAATACATCTTCAATAACGGTTGTACGCTGTGCTCGTCTCTTCAGGTGATTCAGTTAAGCTGAATATGTGATTTAAAAATCATTTTAATGTGATCACGCATACAGTGCGTCACTTGTTCTGCGTCACACATTAATCAAAAAAAAATTTGTGACGGCTCTTGGTTGTCGGAATAGGATTTCATATTTTATTTAAGCACTGTTAAAGCTAAAATGAATCTAACATTTCCCTCGCCCTGCTTCGGTTCCCTCTCAGATGAAAATTTAATCAAACATGCTTCTATAATAAGTTATTTTAGGAATCATTCTTAGGTGGTCTGCAATATTATCTCTAGAGTATTTTACATGACTGGGAAACTTTAGATCATAGATTTCAGAATGAGACACTAGCTCTTAATCACGTGTGATCACTGTATCTGTGTATGAGCATGGCTTTAGCTCACTAAGAATTATGTATGTTTTCAATTAAATTCTGACGGTGTCTTCGTTCTACATGGTGAAATTTCATATCCATGACTCGTGCTTAGAGCTTTGTCAGTCACAGGTGAAACAGGTGGCATTCTGCTCAGTAATCTCTCACAGCGGGCCTAGGGATTATGCCTGCTGAGCTGTTCCACCTCGTGCAGGGCCGATCATATCTTACCATAGGTGTTCTCAGGACACAACCCCAATCAGAGGTGGTTTTATCGTTTTCATCTCTCCAAATACAATCAGTGAATAGAAATAATGTAAAAATCTGTGTTCTGGCTACATTCACAACAGCATTTCTAAAAAGCATTATAAAAGTAGAGAGTTCAGCTTCTGAATGCTGATTGGACAGTACAGCAGTCCAGCTGTGACACAACACCTGTTCACCAGTTATTGTGTGTATTACTGTGCAGCGCCCACAGAAAGTATGTTTGGTTATTGTACCAGGATTATTATAGATTTAAATCTTGATTTATTCTGTTCATTTTCTTTTAGTTTAGTTTAGTTTTAATTAGGTTTAACCATTTACTGGTTTTTTTGTTAGTATTAACTAAAGGTAAAAGTAGTATTTTACCTTAATTTATCGTTTCGGTGTTTTGGTTTATTATAACAGCTTTCCAGATTGTACCATCTGCCTTTGACAACATATTTGAAAACATATTTGACAACTTTATTGGAAAATGAAGCAAAAGCAAATTGTGGTTTGTTTGTTTTACATGTAAATCAGACAGCTGTTTCTGCTCTAATTATATGGTTCTCGTTGACAATATATTGATAGTCTAAAGTCATGCTTGGCATGTGAATTTAATCATTCCATCCAGCATTCATTGACAGTGTGAAAACAAAAGCCATTTTTCTATAATTTATTGCACATTTTTAGTTTTCAATTTAGTTTCCATTATTTTGCAAACTTTTTTAGTCAGTTAACATTTTCACTAATATTAATAGCTTTGGTTAACAATAATAACCTGGTTTTTATGTCATGTAATGTGTCTTCTGCTGACTGTTGACAAACTGGGTGAGCCAAACGTGTGCCATGTATTCAATCTCTATGGCTTCAGTCTCTCAGTTTACTATGCCTGTTTTCTGTTTCTTCTTATCTTTCTGTAGTTTGCATTCCACCTTATGCTTGCAGAAAAACAGGACAAAGGATAAAATACAATCATTTTTAAGAAGCAAAATTTAATATTTCTTTTCTCTCTCTGTCCCTCTCTTTTTCTCTTCCCTTCTTGTTCTCTCCCCCCCCCCATGCTGCCTTGTGACTTGGGTATCTCACCATCATCATATTCATCATCATCATTCATCAGGCTGCCATCAGTCAGACTTGGGTCTACGCAGTTGCGTTCTCATTCTGTTTCTACTTGTCCATTTCCTTCTATCTGTCTCTGCCCTCCAAAGATGTATCACCGTGGTTACTGTTCCCATGGCTCAGTGCATCTGTTTCCTGTCCTCTTTTCCTGTAGTAGATGGCTGTGGTCATGCCAATGTCTATGCATGTGGACAGGGGGATTCTGGGATAGATTAACTACACAATCCAAGTGTTTGACACAGTGGTTAAAATGCACAACCTTGCGAACACCAAGAATAGCTAATATTTAGAAATTTACACAAAAATTTCAAATGACAGATGCCCTTTTATGGAAATGTTATTTGTAACAATACATTTCCAAATGTGAGCAATGTCTGAAGATTAATGCTGCATAATATTATTACGATTCAAAATATTGGAAATGATCCCCTATATGGTGTACCAGACAGGCACATATTGCAGAATAATGCTCTGCACACTTCAGAGTACTCACTTTGTTTGCTTTACTACAGAGTATTCACTTAACCTGAGGCTGCCGTCTTGCTGCCTCGCTGCCCAATTAGTCAATGACTTGTGTATAAAGGTACCTCTTAAAAATGGTTTTAGGCCTGAGCTTTAGATGACATTAAGCAAATATTTAGTGATTACAGTTTTTATATCCCCATACAAACAGAATCATGGGGTAAACAAATTGACATTTAAAAATGAACTCCTATCAACCATTCATTCCAGAGGCATTTTATTATTTCCACCACATGCTAATCCACACGCCCGGGATTGTGGGAAATCATAGGGAGTGAGGAACACATCTATGTCGGCTTTAAAAATAGGCCAAAATAAAACTTCTAAATAGACAAGATGTGATGCAAACATATCCACTATAAAAGAGATAAGCTGTCATGAAAACTTTCAGTATTTAAAGTGACTGTTGACATTTTAACCACTTGACTACAACTTTGGATGGTGTAAATGTTATTATTTTAAACTGTTACGTCTGCAGTACCAACACATTGTCTACCTGTTTCTATCCCTGTTCCCTGAAAGTCGCCTGGCGTTTGCATTTTATTATACTGGCTTCTGCATACTGCCTTGGTTTTATGTGGACTCCACATAACTGAAAGGCTCCCTTTTATTGGTCCACGTTATCCACTTTAGTCAAACGGTGACCATAAAGATAATTGCTTTGTTATGGAGATGGCAACCTCCAGATTAAGGGTCACAGTTTGTCTCAACTTTCTCAAGTGTCTCTCTGTATCTCTCGGTCTCCACTCAAAGTGAGAGCCCACAAAGCTGAAGTGTATCTTAAGTAGCAGAACTTCGGCTAAGCATGTCCTCTTTAAAGTTTTTCAAAGGCTTTTGTTCGGTAATTACGGTACAAAGACATTTCAGACTTTGTTGCAGGAGCACTGTAGTGCCCTCAACTAGGAATGTAGTGAGTCTTATGGATCACTTGTTTCTTCTAATCTGTTTCGAGATGGAGAGATGTAGTCAGTATAAACTGTTTTTATGAAATTTCTTTTCATGTTATTAAAAAAAAGTAACAGCATACAGTTTGGAAATGACATGCTGATGAATAGATGACAATTTTTTTCTACTTCTTTAAGCCCTGTTTTTATTCGATGTAATTCATGTTAGTTTATCAGAGGACAAAATAACTGAAGACAGCGAGAACGAGACCCAGTGGTCGACAGACATCAATGCTTATTTGCACTAAGATTCAACTAAATGAATCTTGAATAAGTTCTTTTATTGGTTCAGTTTTATTGGATGTGCAGTAAATCTGTCTTGCCTCTGCCACATTCCCAAGCTCTGTGGATCTCTAATCTTTTGTTGTTTTAATGTTGTTTAAATAGCTATATATCAAGTGAGAAGTTGATCTTTCTCATGGTAAAGTTGATTTAACCATGTCTCTTTTCTCCAACAGCTCCGTAAAGTGGAGAGAGACAAGAAGACTATGGATCAAGAGATAGTGGAGCTTACAAATAAATTAGTGGATGCCAAAAACACTATCGACAAGCTGGAGGAGCTGAACGTACGTGCAGAACTTTTGTCCCATAGTGTCTCACACACACAAAGTTGTCGGTACTGCCTTATTCCTGGGATTGATAACTACTGGAGCTGAAAATTTAAAGTTCCATGCAGAGGATCTGTGCAAAGCTTTCACAGAATTCTACTGCAAGATACGTCTGCAGTCCAACAAATCATATCTGCCTTTCAAAGCTTCACATAGAACAGCAAAGACTCTTTGTTTAATGGTCAATACATGTAATTTCTGGGCTTTTGGTGAAATGCTGTTTCCAAACACTTTTCCCAAACAATTCCCAAACATTTCTCGTAGGGGGTAATGAAGACAAACAGGTTATAGGCTAAACTCATTCCCATTGTTTGAGCCAGAAGTTCAAACAAACAGAGCAATGTTGCAGACACTTTATAGTTTACACTATACAGAAAACGCTAGATTTACTTTTAACATCATAATAATAGGTTTTTAATTCATTTCACATTTTAGAAGTCAAAAAGTTCCTTTGTTTGAATCCTTTTCATATCTGTTTCTTTGCCTGTTTTATCTCATGTAGGAACGCTATCGGCAAGACTGCAATTTGGCTGTGCAGCTGTTGAAGTGCAATAAGTCACATTTCAGAAACCACAAGTTTGCTGATGTAAGTAATGCATCATATTCCTCATAGGCAGGCCTACATGGCATTTGGGTGTGCAGAAAGCTTTGCACAATTGTAACATCCATCATTCACAAAGTGGCACACATGTATGTTTCTTAAGGGATTAGCTCATTTGATTTTGCGTGTAGTACTCCACTCTATTTAGCACGTAATTACATCAGTTTAAATACATCCTGATGCTTTTATCCTAAAATCAAGTCTAAATCTGTTTTGCATTTTACAGTGACAACAGAGAGAATGTGCTTGATTAACCTCAGAGAGAAGAGAGAAACATTTTAAAAAATAGCCAGAGGTTTACAACTGTGTTTAGGAAAGGGGAGTGTTAGAACATTTGGACTGCAAAACATGGACGGTCTTCAGACTTGGACTGTTTTGACATGACGACAGACTGCTGGCATGTGTCTGTTTGGCCTTTGTATCTGTCCGTGGGGGAAAATACAACAGATTGCAGGCTTGACAAACAGCTCTGTGTATTCAGAAACAGAGAGGTATGATCAAACTGCTTGATCATGGGTATTGAGCACATAAGCGCATCACCACCTGTGGCCTGCTGTCTGTGCTATGCTTGCTGTCTGTCTCGGTTGTTTTTTTGGCATACAACATCAAATTTTGCAAACTAGCTTTGAAAGCATAATATTCCACACTTCCTTCAGAGCTCTCTCCAAAGCCACGCCTTCAGCAACACATTCGGGCTGAATGCAATGATTGGATGAGCATGTTATTATCCTGCACCTCCTACAGAAGGTACAGTGAGGTCAATAAGTATTTGATCACCCTGTGATTTTGCAAGTTCTCTTACTTAGAAATCATGGAGGGGTCTAGAATTTTTAGCGTAGGTGCATTTCCACAGTGAGAGACAGAATCTATAAATACAAATCCGGAAATCACATTGTATGATTTTTTTAACAATTTATTTGTGAATTACTGTGTCAAATAAGTATTTGATCACTTGCCAGATTTCTGACCCTCAAAGACCTGTTATTTTGCTTTTAAATAGTCCAGCAACACTCTGCTCATGATTCTAAATTAGTAGCACCTGTTTGAGGTCGTTAGCTGTCATAAAGACACCTGTGCACCCCACAATCAGCCAAAGTCTAAGTAGCAACATGGGCAAAACCAAAGAGCTTTCAAAAGACACAAGAGACAAAATTGTAGACCTTCACAAAGCTGGAAAGGGCTACGGGGCAATTGCCTAGCAGCTTGGTGAAAAAAGAACAACTGCTGGAGCAATTGTCAGAGAATGGAAGAGGCTAATGATAACTGTCAATGTCCCTCGGACTGGGGCCCCACGGAAGATCTCTCCTCGTGGGGTATCCATGATGCTAAGAATGGTGAAGAATCAGCTCACAACTACATGGGAGGAGCTGGTCAATGCCGTGAAGAGAGCTGGGACCATCGTTTCCAAGGCTACTATCAGTAATACACTAAGACGTCATGGTTTAAAATCTTGCATCGCACG
>JAZGTJ010008733.1:0-20535 GCA_036877575.1 Botia almorhae | reverse complement strand
TCAGTTATGTTAGTCATTCTTGTTTAGACAGGAGAGTTTTAGTGAGGTACTGGTGACCATCTGTGGACCAATGATAGAAAGACTGAATAGAAAGACATGAGTGTATTTTATAACACTAGACTATGTGTCATCAGGAAGGTCTTACATGTATTATTAAGGAACCAATAATCTCTCATAACTGGCAGTGTGTGTATGAGCCTCATTATAAATCACTGCCTGTCCAACTGTCGCCAGTTTAACATATTGCAGGTTTTCATCGTTAGACTATGATTTATGTTTTATGAACGTTATTCTGTCACAAACCTCTCAACAACCCTTAAGTGTTAAAAATGTTCTGTGGAATGTGTGAGCGATGCTTGTCCGTGCCAAATGCTACAGTGTTGTGAGTGGTTGCTATGCAGTTGTTAAGGTGTTTTGAGTTTCTTCTGTCATGTTGCTACACATTCGGATCAGAATGTTTTGATTGGTCGCTATGGCGTTTCCAGGGGGCTGCTGGTTTCTCACTGGCCAAAAAGGCACGTACTGTGATATTCTGGTCTCTAGATATGGGAAGCCTATGGGATTTTTTTGGCACCGTGCCTCACCTCCTAATTTCTTATCTGCTCTCATTCCCTAATTCCCATGTATGGACAGTGAGTGTGGGCTTGAGAAACGCTCTTTCCCATCAGCCATTGCCCCCCTGGAGAGCAAGGCCAGGCAGACGCCACTGGAATGTTAGGAAGCAGGTCATACACTCATCATCAATTGTTGTGTTCTGGACATGACGATTGGGAATACTGCACATAAATCTTGATGTTGGAAGTTTCGTTTGGATGAAACAGGGATGTGGATAAATGTTTAAACTTTCCACCCGAACTCCCACTTTACTTTACACCCATAAAAACTCTGTTATCATTTGCTCTGATAACACACATAAAAACTCTGTTTTCATTTACTGTATAAACCTGTATGACTTGCTTTCTTTCATGAAACGCAAGAAGTGAATTTTCGAAGAATATTTTTGGCACGGGATATGTAATGACTTGAATTTGACGATACGGTTATGCTTATTTTGACCAGTTTCTTAAGCTGCAATTCAAAAAGTTTGGGTTAAAAATAAACTAAACTAATTCATTGAGCAAGTACAGGACCCAACCTGATTTCCAACAGTAAGTTTATAGTAATGATTTAAAATCTGAGCTGGCATTATTATAGCTTCATTTGACTTCAACATGCCTAATAAAAAGTATGTAAAGTAACCTGCAGTACCACGTTTTAAAGAGAGATGGCGGTAGAGAGGTTGCAGATCACAGCTTTAATCTTGAATCTCCGGACTCTGTTTATTGTAATTGCATGTAACAACATGAGGTTGATTAAATGACAACAGCGATTTCAATTTTGGGGAAGCTGGACCTTTAAGAGGATCCTGTCGTATTTTTCAGAGGCACCTTCTCATATTCTTAATGACATGGCCGCATCTGTCATTACCGAAAGGGGGAAATCACCTCCGTGCAGATGTTACTGTAGCTAATGAATGACTGTCCTGTTTCTCAAGCATCAGTGTTTGTGTAGTGTGCACTGTGTAGGTCCCTGGATAGTGACTTTCTTGCAAGTCATGCTGAAAACAGTCAGTTGCGATGCACAGCAGTAGGAAAGCAGATGTGGGCTGTTTATTGAGGATTTTGTGACACGTTGATTATCAGTTTGACATGTGACTGACGTTTTAACTCTAAGTTTGTGTTCTTTCACCCTTCCCCTCATCACTGCATATCTTCAGCCCTGACCTCAGGTCAGAGGTTCCTCACACTTCACTTCACTTCACTGGCCGTTGCTAAACTCCTGTGAGGTCTGAGTTTGTCCAACGTCCTGGAAACATTAGCATAAAGACAATATTGCTAAATTGAGGAATGTTTTTAAAAGGAATGTTTTAAATAGAGGAATGTTTTAAAAAGCATTATAGGATTAAATACAAATCGTAACCTAGCAATCTAGAAAACACATTTTGGACATTTTTGTTACTTCATGGAAATGTTAGGCAAGCATTTATACAAGCTAAAATTGTTAGCTGGGCTCTGTGTGATATTGTTTTTTGTGTACAGCAGGTCTCACAGCAGCAGCGTGCGTCAGATCTCCATCACCTCTGAGCCTCATCAAACGTTCTTTCTCAAGCTGGAGTGGACCGAAGATCTCGGATCTGGTTTTGTCATTCTTCTCTCCGATGGTGTGTCTGCTTGGAGCGGTGAAGGTGAAAAGTCAAAACATCACATTTCAAGAAACAGTGAAGAATTCTGTCTTTATTCATTCACCCTCGTGTTGTGACAACCTCACACTCTGTTATGTTGTCCGGGAAACCCACAATCTTTTGAAGAATCTTCATGCTTGCTTTCTCTTTAAACTGCAAAACTGGTGTGAACTTTGAGCTTTGTTTTAAAAACACACACTCATGTCTTTTTGATAGTCTCAGAGGAGGACGTGTCCCGTGAAGCCCGTGATATAGAGATGGAGAGGGAGCGATATGTGCAGGATCTCCACCTGGCTTTGACCGGAGAGGGTCGGGTGGCGGAGGGGGGCTACACCTTCCACCTGGCACCTAAGAGACCCGGGTGCCCCCTGCTGCAGCTGTCTTATGAGAAGGTGCAGAGCAACATCTCGGTAAGTAGCATGTGTGAGATCGCTACACTGCACTGCACTGCAGATTGACATGCGGCCACGTGGCACGTAACCGGGTCCAAAATTAACACCCGCCAAAAACTTCATGCAAGCAAACATTAGCTTCGTAATATAAATGAACAGATTTACTTGCCAGTTAGCCACTGACTTTATTAGAAAGTGCAACATTACATAGTTAAACTGGATAAAATGATAGTCAGGTTTTCATTGGTGTAATGTTTCATGGCCTACATTTTCTTAATCCGTTGGTGTGGCAAAATAAGGCAATTTTGGGAAGTATGCATTGTTATTATGTCATAATGCAAAGCAAATGATGTTGTGACAACCTTTATACCAATGACTGTTTATGTCCATCATTCATTCATTTATATTTCATGCATTTATTGATTCATACATTCATTCGTTCATTCGTTCATTCGTTCATGATTTCTTCTCTGGGAACACATCTGTCTGGAGGACGAGAGAACATGCCATTTGATCTCTGCTTGCTTGCAGCTCCACTGGACCCGTGATTGACCAAAATCACTCTCAACACTTAACCATTCCCAGAAAGTTACTGCTGTTCATGAGGAGTTTAAAAGAGTTTTCCCTGTTTGATCTCCTGCCAGGCTAAAGGAAACACAGTGTCTGGAAAGTTTTTGTTCAGGTCTATATCACGTACTGCATCCATTACTGTACCAGTTAAAACCAGTACCACATTTACCAGTCAAAGGTTTGGATGCCCCTACTCATTATTCATTGTTGTACAGTAACAACGACATACAGATGGGGGGTTTGGAAATGATGCATTGACCGAGATTTTCACCTCTCAAAGGTTGAAAGGTCTTTTTCAGATTATTAACAACCATAAAAAGTCAAAACGTTAGTCACAACAGGTTTGGGTTTACACAGTCACACAAGGTTTGGGTTTAGACTAACGTTCTTCATTTTCAAGAAGTGATGGTCTCTGTTGTCTTACGTTTAAGTAACTCCGTGGTGCTTCACTAAATTCTCTAAAAGACTAAAATCCACTACAATCTTTCTAGAAGACGTCTTGGCTGTTTTTGCTGCCGCAGCAGGAATGACTAATTAAAATTGGCAAGTGTCTCTCTTATTAAAAGAGAAGCTGACCTTTGCCAGAAAGAGGAAAGTTCAGGTCCACTTGCACATTTGTGTAAAAGACTCGTCTGGATGTTTACTGGCTTACACGGTTGGCCAGTAATGTTTGTGTCTTATATAAAAGGAACAAATATTACATCATCGCCTCTAGTTACGCTATCGACAAACATTGAAGAATCAAACATTAAAAAAGTTTGTGTGTGTGTGTTTTTCAAGTACCAAAATTAGTACTAAATTAGTAACATTTAAGTTATGTGGCTAACCACCCCACAGCTTAGAATCTGTATGAGAGCGATGGAAGAGTTATTTAGGTTGAATTGTCCTCTTTGTGGAAGTGTGTTTAGAGCTTCTGTCCGTTTTCACAGATGTGTCTCTGCTCCCACATGTAGTTTATCTATTATTGCGCTCTGGAGTAAAGCCGTTTTGGATGGTTAATGTTGTTCCGTTGGTTTCCTTGGCTTCGTTTACACTTAAAATCTGGAGCAGCACTCTACAACTTCTTATGTAAGCATTAGTTTGTCGTTGGTCGTGTTCAGTAAAGCTAATGAATGAGGTGTGAGGACATGAACATGCTGTTAAATGTTTTACAGAGGGCAAAACGTTTGTGCTGTCGTGTTTCAAAATTATCCACCAGATTTTGATTTCATTTTAAAGGGTTGTAACTCCTAAAAACGGTTTAAATGCTAATTTGTGATTGTTTGCATGGTCACATTTTTATGACAGCCCAGCACATTGAGCCCTGGAAATGCTGTAGTGTAAAAAAAAGATATTGTTTAAAAGTAAATCGCAAATAAATTTAGTTCTGTAATTGTAACTTTTTGGATAAAAATGAACAAAAATCAGTTCATTAGCAAGTACATGACATATCAGTGTAGGTTATCAGTAGGTTTATAATAATGTCCATCTGTAAACAGAAAGAAGAATGAAAGAAAGAATGGGTTTCATAAAATCGACCATTTTTGCCTTACAGTAAGATGCACCAAATTATTTTTGACTTTTTGGAAGCACAGCACGTTGCTTCTGTGTTTCTGGTCCTGCAGACACATAATGACACGGTGCTGTGTTTGTGGTTTTGTAAGAGGCTGTGGCATTCCTCAGTACAACAGCTGACAGAAGACCCTTAAGCTCCTGTGCAGGTGGTCAGGTTGTGCTTTGTGAGAGCAGATGTTTGGCCTGCCAGGAAAGCTTTCACATGTTTGAAGATGGCTAACCATTTAAAAATGTACCGACTTCTGTTTTACAAAGCGCACATTAGCCCGTACTGATGTTCTGCACAGGTGAAAACTTTAGAACTGCTAGTGCCTTCATAAAGTTGATCTGATGACACGTATTTCATTCAGTGCTGAAGAGCAAAGCACTTTTTTTAAATGACTCATTTTTGGTCGAATGTTAGGGTAACAATTACAGTTAAAAAAAGTTGCAAACTTTATGAATTAAAAATGAACCAAACACTGAGCAAGTACATAACAGATCTGTGTTCAAACGGTCTCCGGTAAGTTTATTATAATGATTTATAACTTAGCTGTCGAGCTAAATTCTGATTTCCAGATTTTCCAGATTTATGTTTCAAACAGAGATGGTGGCAGAGAGGTGAAATTGCAGACTGCAGCTTTAATAAATAATGTTATAAATCTATAAATAAAGCAATAATATAAACACAAAAATTAAATATTATTTGTGTTGTAGAAACTTACTACAGGAAAATTACCATTATGGTTAAAAACAGATGCCGTCATGGAATTCGTTCGATAAACGAACGTTCGTTCTCATCGTGTGTGCTGCCAGGACCTGGTTTATGTCATGCTGTCAGTCTTTCGGTCTAGATTGTGCTGTGATAGGACACACGGCCACTTTGAGGTGGCATGACGTGAGGTTGTTCTGGACAACAGGATCTGATTGGTTAAAACGAACCAAGCCCCTCCCCCTATAAATTCTTTCCATCTGTACCTCAAGAACTTCATTTCCTTTATTAGTTTCTCATGGTCTCACACACAGACAAGTGTCGGATCAAAAATAATACAATTCAGTTTCCTCAAATAATCTCACAAGCAAACAGCCAAAAGAAGGGATATTAAAAGCTGCCTGTCAGTGCGCCTACACTACATTAAATGTTGTAATTGCTCTCAGATCGTGAGACTTCCAGGGGGATCTTGAGCGGAAACCCTGCTGCTCTGTCTCTCGTTCGTCTTGCTGTTAATTGTTTAGCGCTTTTCATGTGGTGGGGCTGAGGCGAGTCTTTCTGTAGAACATGTGGAAGCGTTCCTGCCGTTGTGTGTGGAGCATCACAGCTGTAAACGGATGTCCTGCATCTCAGTGCTGGGCTACACAAAACCGAACATCTACCTAACACGTGTGGAGATGTGCGAGCCAGGTCACCTCTTCACAGTGACACTGTTTGGAGGAATGGTGCTAAGAAACCATTTAAAACATGATGGGTGACGTGATGGGTGGAGACCAAAATTGTGTGTTATGGTATGAGTAATCATATTAGGTACTTTTGTCAAATAGGTCAAATAGGTACTTTTGCTAATAAAAGTGGTGGAGATTTCTGTGGCCCTTTTTTTTAAAACCTATAATTATTGAATTATTTTACAAATGAAAAGTGGTTTGTTGATTTGATTATTTGTAACCAATAAATGATAAGTCTGGCATTAGCACACAAACAACCATTATTATACATCTATGTTTTTGCCCATGATTGATCCAAAACCGTCCTACAAAGCTGTCATTTCTCATGATGACAGAAGGCTCACGTGATTGTTTTCTGCAGTTGAATGCTCAGGAACTCCTGGAGAACTTTGGGAGGTCCACACCGCTCTGTGTGTGGTTTAGAAGCAGTGTGGCACCTACCAAACGACTGTTCCCACGGGGACAAGCTGAGGTTGGTTCCCAGCATCCTCGTGGGGTTCTGATGGCATCTGCTGGGGTTCGACTGGCCACTTGACTGATTGTAGAGATGAATCTGTTTAATACTTTCCAGACCCGCTTGCCATGTAAAGAAACAATGCTCGCTCTGTGAGGGGGTCATTCCCACTTACGTTTCCTCAACTCTGGAGTTTGGTCACGTTCATCAGTCATTACATCAGTCTTGAGATCCATGCTTGTTCCTCAGAGGGGCCGTATTCTGCTCTGCTTCTTCTTCTATCCCTGAAGTCCACTTCATCGTGGAAATGATAGATTCTGTCTCCATAGTGCATAAAAATCATTTTTTAATGGAAAAGTATGAGTGTTTTTCCACAATGTTTCTATTTAAAAGTGTAATACACCAAAAAAAATTGGTTCACTCTCATTTCCAAACCCCTGTGTGTTTTTAACGCCGTTAGCAGATTCTCTCGGGTGCATTAAAAAGTTTAGTAAAAGTAGTCCGCATAACTCAAGTGCTGTATTGTAATCATTCTGAAGTCACACAGTAACTCGGGGTAAAGAAATCTTCTCAGATCTCATTTTTATGTAGTTTTGTCAAGTTTGACGCCATTTATGGTTATGTTTCGTAACTGATCACAAGATGATATATTAGAAAGGAAGATTTTAGTGAGTAATAACTACATTTTGGTCTGATTTTCGCACACAGCAATCATATGAAATGGCAGGCTTTAGAATTTAGCAGGCATATAGACCTACAGACCTTAAGTCATATAGACCAACAGTTGGTCCTTTCTTGTGGTTTATTTTGTACCACAGAAGAAAGTCAGACAGGTTTGAACTTACATAAGCTGATGATAGATTTTTCATTTTTAGACCAACTGCAGCTTGAATAATATTTGAAAAATAAACGATTATCTTTAATTAACGTTAACTCACTCATTCTGACACCTGATCTCAATGTTTGGTTTGAAGCTGAAATCCGCAACTTTTTATTGGTTAAAAATAAACACAAAACAGTTATACAGTTACACAACAAGCTCAAGTGGCGATTACGTGTGACTCAGAGAACATGGTTATTTGAAGTGTTTTGAAGCGTGAATTCTGTTCTGTTAGAGAAGCAACATGACGTTAGTTACACAGGAGCTTCAGAAACCCAAACCCAGAACAGCACTGAGACATGGAAGCTCTTAGCTCATTACTGGATGCAGAAAATAAGTGAGGGCTGCCTGTTTGTACGTCACATTCTGTCTGGTTCCACGTTGATTCTGTTTAGCACTTCATAAAGGCAGCAGTTACATCACAGCTGCTGTTTACACTTTAGTTTTGCGTAGAATGTCGAGTCGGGAAGAAATTCTCATAGTAATCCCTCTCCCAGGACAGCAATATTTAAAAGGGAGAGAAAGGTCATAGTGGAACAACACTTTATGAGGTTTAGCAAGCTGTGAGTCCGTACAAGGAGAAAACCACGACCTGTCTCCATTATACCTTTAGTCGAAACATTTAATGAAAATTAAAAAGAGGCTAGCAGTAACAAGCTAGCTTTGATAGCGGGATATTGTCGAAAGCGATCTCCAAAGCCACGCCTCCTCCCACACATGAACACACACATAGTTTGACAGGCAAGTAGTACATCCTATCATTGCATTTGGGCCGAATGCAATGATTGGACGAACATTTTTTGGCCATGCGCCTTCCACCAAAGATAGATATTTATATAACTGTATTTATGCCACTTAGTGTTTGCTTTCAGAATGTGACGAGACTTTCAACCAGCATAACGAACAATTTTCTGAAAAAATCCATTTTAATCTATTTTAAATCCCTGTAGTGAACTGTAAGTCAGTCTGAATTAAAAGCGTTTCCTAATCGACTAATTAGTAGAGTTGTGCACAGTAGGGTGATAAAGATCTAGACGATGGTTTCCACACAATGTCCTTTGCTTAATGTTGTCATGGAGTAATTATAGGACAGTATATCTCAGTAGGCTGAGAGCAGAGGCTTCATTGTACTGTGTGCGCTGCTCTCTGTGGGGTCTCTGTTATCTTTAGAGCTCTTGTCTTAAAGCAGTCAGTCTCTTATCACTGACAGATTGCCACAGACTACAAGCAGAGCGACCGTCCCCTGTGTATCCTGTCAGAGGTCATCCGTTTGAGGATCAGAGGCTCGTGGGTTCATTGGCTCTGATCACAGCGGTTAGCGTGTCTTATCAGTACGAGTTCTGAGTGTTTGTCCAGGTGTTCGACGGAGTTGGAATACGAAACCCTATTTGTTTTATCACTGTGTCTACAGTCAGAATGCTAATGGGGGAAACACGGCGACTGCCCCCTTGTATTTATTTTTGCCCTTTATTTTCTCTGTGTGGATTTCAAAATGACATTATGATTATGTATAGGAATAATAAGCGGAGGATAAAAGCTGAGAAAAAAGAATATAGGGAATACATTGTTTTCCATAAATCATTGTAAATGATGATGATTAGTTTTGAAACAATAAAATGAAGAGCTGTGAATGTGTAGGCTCTATTACATTCTTCACAATGCATCATGGGAGTGGGCAGTCTTTGCTTGGCGACCTCTTTGATTGGTGGAAATCATAATGAAAAGAATTGTGGGTAAGTAGCATTTCACAGGGGATGTTGACCTGCTGTAGTTGAAAGACAGGTGTCTGGTACAGATGCCAGCCTAAACAAGATCTTTCTATGATTAATTTTCTCTCTCTCTCTCTCTCTCTCTCTCTCTCTGTCTCTCTCTCTCTCTCTCTCTCTCAGTTTAGGCTCGGTGTGGTGGAGCTGCAGGCAGTGCCTGAGCCCACTGAAGTCATAAGGGAGCTCATTACTCATGGACTGGAGCTCAACACACATCTGCAGGCCAAAAACCAGCACCTGCTTGAGGAGAACCAGAAACTGAGACGAGAACAAGAACATATCACCACAGAGTAGGTCTTGACCAAATCAGTACTGATCTCAGATCAGCTCTCATTGTAGTCAGAGAGTTTCCGTACAAAAACATTACATTTGTATGTTTAAAATCGCAAAGCAGCAGAGTAAACTTGTGCAACTGAATTAGAACTATTTTTGGTGCAATATTAACAATAGAGACCTCAGGGATACAATGTGCTGTCCTCGTTTGTTTCTTTGTTCCTGGAAACGTCCAAAACTTTGTTGTAATGACAAAACACATTTCAAAAAAGCATGATGTAATTGTTTAAGCTGTATATAATTACAGCTTCCTCGTGGATTCTCCCCTCGTGATCTCTCATTATTCAGAAGGAAACAGAATCTTGGCTTGGTTTATACATGGTTGCTAGGAAACTCCAGATGCACAAGATGTTACAGTTTGTTGTGTTTGCTATGATACCCAATGCTGTTAAAAGGGGAATCACAGATAGTTAGTTTCCTAAAACTGAAACTACTAAAACCTTTCTGTTAACTGAAGCCAAGTAAAATATAGGCATAAATATTATTTTAAAAACTTGAACTGAACGAAAATTAGAAATGTTGCCTAAGCAATAAACCGATATAAGCTGAGGCACTAAAATTATTAACGAAAATAAATATAAAATGAAATAAGTATTAATTCATCTTATATAGCGATATTAAAACAAATAAATAATTAAAACAAAAGGACATAACAAGAAATGAAAACTACCAATTAAAAGCTTAATTCAAAGTATTAATAAAACTACAATAAACTGCATAAAGTAAACTACAATAAACTACAAACCAACTATAATAGCTCTGTTGTAGACTGTTAAATGTCTTAGTTGGGAACAATAGGTTATTCAGCAGCTGATTCGAGTTATTCAGAGCACATGACGCGCTCATTGTGGATGGTGACGTAATTTAGGGAAAACACGGGAATCCCTGGTCGACCTGGCGACGGGTTCTACGTGTATGTACACACACATCTGCTGCTATTATACGCCTTTTTCTCGCTCTAAATCTGCTTCAGTTTTTCCTCTCTGCAGAGCGGCAGCAGTGACATCACTGGCCACAATGTACCGCCACACTTTCTAACGTCTTCCAAAACAAGAATTATGGGGGATTTGTAATGCTAACCAACAAGACAGCAACTGAAAGCACCTGCGTTATTTTAATGCTGCGTGTTTATAATCAAACCATCACCACAGGTGTCCCGGTTTAAAAACACTCTTAACGTTTTCCATATTAAATAAACCACGTAAGTTTTAACCATTCATGCGTATAACTTAAAGTTGCAATACAAAATGTTTGGCTCTCTATCGCCACCTCTGTTTGAAACATAAAATCGCAAGTTGCCTGCAGAGTTATTTTCTTAATGTGGATGACAGATCGAAATTCTTCACAACTGCAGTAAGAACAAGCTTCAAACGCTGCACCTCAGCACTCACACACAATATAGAACGCTTGACTTCTGCTATTTTGCACAGGCTTGATGTGACCCACAGACGAACAAAGTCAAACCGACATTTCCCGTGAAATCGGACCTGACAGCTCAAATGATAAATTGTGATTATAAATTTACCACTGCCAATCAGGGTAGAGCAAGGAGACCGTTTTGATCTCTATAACTGATACGGCGGCCAATTAAACTACAGTAATTTAGTGTAATTACAGGGTGCAAATGACATTCCATGTAAAATCTGGGTTCTGAAGTACAACAAGAATCAGACACCCATCAGATGTCCGTGTGAGTGTGTTTCACTGTTCCTCACTTCCCACAGGATGGAGAAGTATGTCCGGGGAAAGGAGATCCTGGAGAGGGAATTATATAGCCGGTTTGTGCTGGTCCTAAATGAGAAGAAGGCCAAAATCCGAGCTCTGCAGGCGAGAGTCACCGAGCTGCAGAAATCTCTGGAGGAGGATCCTCTGAGGTGAAGATGTGGCCTTTTGTTATGATACATCCTCACATGAGGGTCTTCTGATGAATTTTGTAATATTGTAAATGTTTCTCAGTTCAACTTTTCCACCCTCCCCTGTTAGGAAATCTTAAAAAAAAATGTTATTGGGTAATCCCCTGAGAACGTTTAATAAATGTCACTTCCAGTTTTGTGTTGCTTAATATTTAATTTCGTTGGGAGACAGAGAAAGTGTAAAGCAACAGTTTTAACCTCCCCTGTCTACATACACAGATGAAGTTTAGTCAGCTGTGGTAGTCAACAGATTGTATGTCTAAACCCCTGAAGGGGTTATGGGTAGTCCATCAATGATCATAAATGTTTTCGGGAAAAATCTCTAAGATACGTTTGCATGCCTGACTAAAAGTGAAATGCACACTTCTCAATCATGTGCTGTATAACGTTAAAACTGTTCCACAAACGTTACTTCGAGAACATTTTCTGATAACTTTGAGAGAACTTTGAGAGAACTTTGAGAGAACTTTAAGAGAAGTTTTAGAGAACGTGAATGTTCTGAGAACATTCCCTGGTAACAGTAGTTCTTCGAACCTTTTTATTAGTTCAAACACGACACAACGCATGTGGTTTGCATTGTTAGTTCAATCATGTGCTGTATTTAAAGTGCAACCAATATCAACTGTTTACAAAATTTCCGGTTTTGTGTGTTATCATGTATCCCATTGGCAAGTTCCTCTCATGTTCTTTTAGAAGGAAAAAGGCTGGAAGTGAAGACCAAGAGGCAGGTGAAGCTGCCGCAGATAAGAGCTCAGGGGAAGAGAGTGATTATGGGGGCAGCACAGAAGAGGAACCGGACGAGGAACTCGTACGCCCAGCCCAAAAAGCTCCTTCTACAGGTGACACCTTAAACCTCAACTAACCCCTCCCCCTAATTAATTATTCATCCAGCCACTTATCATAACTGAAATTTCCTTTGCTTTGGATCAGTTTGGAAGTGATTCGTAGAAAATACTAATACTAATTGTAATTTCAAAGACCACCTAGGTTGATTTGTGCTCTAGGTATAAATGAATTTAGTCTATTTGTTATATATTATAATATTAGCCTCTAATTTTTAGTTCTGTTGTTCCATAATATAAAGTTGTTGTTGCAATGAGCCAAGATTTATTGTGTTTTTGCAAATGATTATGAATAATTAATAAATGAATGAATGAGATCATTTTAAATATTACTCTTATTTACCATAAATAAGCATTACCTTATGATTATTTAATATATTAACCATTATATTTTAACTTTAACCAGAACATACTGTTGTGAGATACAGTATATTGTTACCGTGATATGACACATACTGCCCACATCTATCTTTATTTTAAAGTAAAGAAAGTTCTTCGCAATTAAAGAGCCAAGAACTCCACACGCTGTTGTTTTGTGTTGGTTTATGGAGAACAACATCAGTGTAGGCTTCAGGGGTTCCGTTTATATCCAGAGTAGAACCATATTCCCTGCTGAGAACCGCATGTAGAACTTTTTCATGAAGGTGGGATGAAGCAGCTTCCTGTACTTTTTAAACCTTTGAGCTCCTCATTAGCCGGAGCTGAGCCTGGCCGGAGTCTAACACACAGAACATCAAGAAAGCAGGTCGGGAAATTGTGACAGTCCACAGGTAGTTATCTCAAAACGTATACACACAGCACATAATTTCCCCAGCTCCGCTTAGCTGCAGCCGTCATCAGTTACGCACGTAATGCAGACCCCAGCGATGACTTCATCTCGCCCACAGTTTGTTTCTTGGAAACGGCGTCAGCTTTTTGCTCGATTTCAACATCAGGCTACTTTAAGACCGTATTCAGGGGCTCGTCCAGACTGTTGACTCACTCGGTTTTGAGGCAGAGAAAGGGAAATTAGGTGGAGTCACAGATGATTTAGTCTGAGAGTTGCTCAATTTCTCAGTTTTCCGTGTGTAAACCGTGTGGAGTGAAAGCAGGCTGTAAAATGCCAAATCTAGACCCCCCCCAACAGTCACATGACTTTGTAAACAGTATGAATTGTAATGTATGGTTGCCAGGCGATGTTTTGCTAACAACTTAAGAAGAACGTTTCTCAAAAATGATATATAACGTTAAAAATGTTCTACAAACGTTACTTCGAGAACATTTTCTGATAACTTTGACAGAACTTTTAGAGAACGTGAATGTTCTGAGAACGTTCCCTGGTAACGATAGTTCTTCAGACCTTTTTATTTGTTCAAACACAACGCGTGTGATTTGCATTGCTTTTGTACTTAAGATGTACAATAGTTAAAACTGTAGGAGTTGTTTTCTTGACAATTAACTGAACTGACGGGTGCAGTTTATAAAACATAATTGAACGGGTTCTGTCATGTGGTCGGGATTCTAACGTGTGTTAAACACAGTAAATCAATCCAGTTTGAGTAGAAACACATGTAAACGTGAACAAGACACACTTTTCCCCGAACACTTCACTAATTAATAACCATGTAACTAAAATAACTTTTTATTACCATAAAGGTAAAAATAAACAATTTTCTTAATTGTTCTTTAATTACACTCCTGTTGTAGTTTTATTTTGAAGACTGGTAGTGTTGTTTTTTAATCTCACCTGCTAAGTTAAAAATAACAAATATAGGACCTAATTTACATTAGAGGGCAACTTTTATACTACCCAACTAACAGGGAACAGTCTCGGAATGTTCGCTAACATTCTTAAAACGTTATCACGTTATTAACAAAAAACGTTCTTGCAGAAACATTAGAAGTATGTTTATGTTAACGTTATATGTCATATATATCATATTAATATTCATGTCAAACATTATTCTTAAGGAGTTAGTTGAACGTTTTAAAAACGTTACTGAATTAAAAAATGTTTGGTCTTATAAGCAAGCAGTAACATTAATACAACATCTAAAAATGTGGACATTTTGAACGTTTCTAGAAATTTTCTAGAACTTTCAAAATAACAATTTAATCATTTTTGTTACTAAATGGAAATGTTAGGGAAACATTCCTACAACCCTGAAGTTAGGCAAGCTCTGATTTCATATTGACCCGCTCTCAAAACATCAAGGAAAATGTTTGTCAGGTGACACCTTCCTGTGGACAGTTCTTCAGCAGAACAGTTCCAATTAGAACCAGAACAGTAGTCAGACTAATGATGGAGCCGCGATGACATCATCATGACATCGCTGCTAACAGTCAAGGCTGCCTTTTAATCATACTGTTGCAGTGTGATGGATAGGCAGTGGAAGTCTCGAGGGTTCTTGTTTCAGAAACCACAACAAACAGCCACGTTAAAAAAATTGGCATCGAACATATTTAAACAGAAGACAAGCGCCCGCGGTGCTGCAGTGTCATATCACAAGAGAACAGATCTTACGATGTTGTATTACAGTCACACTGCATGTACATGGGGTAATGCTGACATGCTTTTAATAAATTTATGTTTCATTAATCCTGTTTAGACGCACAGAAACATTGCGGTTGCAGATATTTACAAACAATAACTCATCTTGTCATTTAGTGAAATGAATCAAACCATCAGATTGGCTGCAGATGGTAACAGGGCTGATTCAATGTCTGATGAAGTTTCCAATATTTTTTTAGAAGGTATCGTTTGTTTTTGATGCTAGATGCTGGATGCTAACAGTTTTAGTTATATCATAGACATGAACAATGATTTGCTACTTCCTGATTGGTTAAAGGGGGTAGTGGGGGATGGACATTCTCATATTTGAGAGTATTTGATTGGACAAAAATCTGTGTGGTGCAAGATAAGTCATCAGTATTTTTGATCTGTTTCCCGAAAAACAAAGGCTATACAATTTTAATATGCTACTCAAATTTCATACATTTGCTATATGTGATTTTTTTTTTAAATGTTATATTTGAGCATTAAATATTGTGTCTAACAGAGATGTCAGAAAACAGCCCGGTAGACGACAGTCTGAATGACATCACAGATGTGGCCCCCTGCCGCAAACGTCGCCATCGTCATCTCCAGCAGCTGGAGAGTGAAGCCAAACGAGCAGCTCTGGACCGGAGATCCAGGTATCATCACTCACAATCTTGCATTTACACACACTCTCAGGACAGTTGATCAGTCCGTAATGCTCTCATAATCCTGCAGAGATGTTTTCCAATGTTCCTCTTATTACCCATAAACCCCAGCGACTGTGACTGTAAGAATGTCAGTGATAATTCTGGGTTGTTTCATCCATTTCATGCGTTTTCCTTTAGATAAAAACAGGTTTCCAGAGTCATTTCCGTTGTGCGGAAACCATCGTTTTTTTCTACAGAATGCGTTTCTCTAGTGGAGACCCCCTGGGTTCCTCTTTCTCCTTGGCTGCTTTGCTCACTGATAGGAAAATGTGTAGCATTTCATTTTAAACTTTGCCAGTAGTTCCATAATTGTACAAAAATAATCCCCCAAGTGGTTTAGATTTGCATTGAGCTGCTTCTTCTTGGTTGATGATACCTGAGGGACTCCAATCCTAAAAAACGGTTCTAAAATCAGACTGTTTTGGAAATGAAACAAAACAACTAGTTTCAGAGTTGGGTATTATTCCTCAACGATTCTTTTTGGTGCTCTGCTTTAGGTTGCATTCATGCCCGTGCAAATCTGAGACGTGCTCCTTTATTTGCGTGTTGCACGACAGACATGCAACATTTAAACATTTAACAAGAACTGCTTCATTTAAAAATATCATTTCTGCTTCTCATGTTGGCAGATCCATACGCTGGTCATCTTGGTTTCATATTCTGTTGACATTATGTTTGTGCATGGAGAGATTTAGGTTTAATGAGCGTTTGTGTTTGTACAGTTACACAAATGATGTAAACGCATAAACTGGGAGAGCTAGAAACAGAATCAGTGTCAGTCGACTGCTGCAGCTGTCAGGAGACTTTTAAAGTGGCGACGTTCCCGGACCCCGCAGCGGTCTATGACGGAATGGTGCCTCTACTCCAGACTGCCTGTGCGTGTGCTCGCATGTCAGGTGTTGAATGGGACTGCCAGTTTGTGTTGGACTTGTCTGTTTTTCTGCAGGCTGCTGTTAACAAACTGATCTTACAGCCACAGCTGTAAAAATTTCCACACTGTAATAGACTTCCATGCTGTGGAAATGTGACTCTAATCTCTTTAGAAAATCAAATCGCAAATGCCAGTTTATATCACAGCAGTGGAGAATCCAGCTGGAGATCTCCCAGAATTCCCTCCTCTTATTCTCGTCTTGGAACCAAACGGGCGCGCGGCATCAGATGCCTCTGCTAATTGCGATACAGTTTTGTGCGCTGGAGAGAGCAGACACCCTCTTCTAAAACTGACGCTAATTATTGGTTGCGTATTTTAAACGAGGCTGATTAGTTTTATGTGGTAAGCGGTTTTAAAGAGACGGTTCACCTAAAAATTAACATTTTAGATACAATGCAGAAGCTGCTTTTTTCGTGCAGGAAAAGCGGATGTTAATTTATCTCCCTGTTTGTTTTGGCTCATGTACATAAAGCCGGTATCAAAGCGACCAATCACGTTCTACGAGTCAAGATTATGCACACAGTCACTGTTTAATCCCCTAGTGCCTTCCAACCAGTGTCTGTCTCGCTCTGGCAACATCAGTAGAGTCATTTAAAAGCAAATAGTCTTTTATTGTCGTGAAAGAGCAACACCAAGAGTGACTTTCCACTTGCAGGCAGCCAAAATACGAGCTGAGAATTAGTGACACCACATTTTTACACAGCACACCACCCTGAACAAGACTCCACGCCACGACATCTGCTCTAATAAAAGCCATTTTAAAAACATTTCTCAAGCAGAGGCTGAAAAGAACCATTGAGACAGCTCATTTGTTTATTCAGCTCAGAACATCATGTGGCGTTCATCTTTAATCCATGTGTTCTCCACTTTTGACTCAACATAGCAGACACTTTGGTTCCTGCGGCGTGCCTTCAAATAACATGTCTCCTTACCAGGTCAAAGAGAAGAAAGTCAAAGCCATGTTAGAAGATGCACCAGAGCTCACCATCCTTTGTCTGGTGGCCCAGATAGTCATTTAGGAAGACAACAGCAAGAAAGATGAAGAGCGGAGACAAAGAGAGAGAGAGAGAGAGAGAGAGAGAGAGAGAGAGAGAGCAGACAGGCAAAGAGACGGAGCTGGATTTATTTAGTCTCTGGTTCACAGAGTTCTACAGACTGCCAGCACCTGCCTAGAGACAGAACCAGCACAGCATGACAACAGACAACAGACAGCTCACTTAAACTGCAGTAATTCAGCCATCAGACTGTGTTTGCTTTACTCAGTCTCATGAAGAAACAGTCATGTGTTTCTCACAACAAAAACAAATGAGAGAAATAAAAAAAATACATGTTGCAGCGTGTTTTTAAGACCTGTTTCCAGATGTTTCGCATTGTGACATTATTTGAATGGAAATGACACCTATTTTACCCCCAGATTCTTCTATTGTAATATCAGAAGTTACGGCTGTATTGTAATGACAGTCACCCTGCCCGGACACGTTTTTTTTATTTTTATTAAAAATATTTATTTAAATTTGGTACATAAAGTATCACCAAGTAGTATGTGAATGCCGTTTTTTTAAGTAAATGTACTTGTTATTCAAATAATGCCACAATGTGATAATTTTTGAAGTGTTTTGAAGTGAAAAATAACCCGGACATTTCCGGACAGTTTCCGTGAGATTCATTCTTGTGTTCACACAATATTACTAGCTAATTATCTCTGTCGTGTAAGAAGCTCTAACAAAGACCAATAGCAGTGTGTTGGACAATTGAGACGACCTTTAATGGCGTTTGTTTTATTGTATTTGTTCCATCCATGAATACGCAATTTTGTGTCATGTGATATTTAAACTGGGCCAGGATTGGCTGTTTGATGTTGATTTTAGTTTAATAAATAAACGCAGTTTCTGTTTTCACTGAAATCTCATTGGTTAAAGGTGACTGTCAAATAGAGCGCACAAGCTTTCATGCAGATAGAACTGGCATGCTGCTGTTTTGCTTCCAAAAAAAGCTTGACTCACAACAGTTGTTGTTTTACCTGAAGGAAAATGTCGATGGTCAAAACGTTGGTTATTAAATACGAGTTACCGAACTTAATTTGGGAGCAAAAATAGAACATATTTTGTGTACATATTTCACATATTAGAAATGTTCTTAAAAGCATGATTTTGTTTTAGGGTCAGATTCTAAAGCAGATGATTTACAGCCAAATGTAAATCTTGCATTAGTTATGATTCCCCCTTAAAAAATGAAAATATATGAGCTAATACCGGTGGTGTGGGTCTGTTCTCCCGCAGTTGCGCTTGTATTTATGGGGTAAAGCCTAAAACACTCCAGTCTCATATAGCTGTAGTCTGACATTTATGTACGACCCCCTGGAGTACAGTAACGTCTGACCACCCTCTCCTCATTTTTGAGCTTCTTCTCATTTCCTAACTAGTTCCAGAACTTCTCGTCCTGCAGTCAGTAATATTTCAAAAGAAACACGGGAACTTTTCCCAGCCTGCGGACAATTCCCACCCTATTCCCACAATGTGAATCAGTATAGCAAATATAGCGGCTTACGAGAGGGGCGCGTACGTGAAGGTGCGTAGAGCTGCCGCGCGGCCGCATTTAGCCCTCAGTGATGCCGCCAATAAACGTGACTCACTCGTGCCAACGGATTTCCTCATGAAGGGCACTTAGAAAGTAACTGTTTAGTCATCATCAAAGCCCTCCCTGCAGGTCCCCACAGAGATGAGTTGCTTTAAAATGACTTCCACATGCAAGCTCCACAGGAGAGCCCCTTGATCAAGCCACGTGTTTACCCCAGTATTCACATGCGCATAGATTCAGATACACTGTTTACATCCAGATCGTGTGAGATTGCGCTGAGTAAGCAAAGCCTTACAAGGACAATTGTAGTTTTACGTTACTTGTTGAAAACACGGGCGACTGATTTTCAAAACTTGAGCTGCTTGGTCGAATGTAATTTGGTTGCAGGGAGTAAAATGAGATTCGACAAATCGGCTGATTCCTTTTCAGTGTTTACACTGGCGTAAATCTTAATTCATCAGACAATCGATACAAATACATCCGTGCGGTAAAAATACAATTCACCTATATTCCATATATACAACGTTCTGCGTACGTCTTGTTTCAAGCATTTTTCGATATTTTTTACTGGAAAAGTTAAAACGACTTATTAAAATCTCATTAAGATTTCATGTCTGGCAGTATGAGAAAACTGATGTTTAATTCTCAATAGCGTGCGCTAGCTCACAAACACTGATGCTTATTCTAACAAATGGATTTATTAGAAGCAACGGAGTGTGCTGTCTGTTTCTTCTGTGTTCAGACTTTCTCTAAAGCTCCGGTACAGCTCATCTGCAGTGCACCACATTTACTGTACACATCTGTTCTGTTTTCAACTGAATCTCGCTCACACTGCAGTGTGAATGCGGCACTTAATCCAGAGTGAGACCTGATTGATTCTGCAGTGATATGGGGGTCAGAAACACGGATCTGTTTGAAGATACAAGGCCCAGATGTGAAGGCGTGGATGTGGCAGTAACATAACTAGCAAAATATCCAAAATATTCCGGTTTAATAACAGGAAAGGAAGGGCCTTTTTTTTTAATGTTCAATAGTTTCCTGCTTATTTTTGGCCATTTACAAATTCCCTCCAGCTGATTTACATTTTATTTTTATTTTTCCTAATTGTTCTGTTTATAGTATTTTACAGAGCAGCTCTCTCTATATATTAGGGCTGATTATGTATTTTACCTGATTACTGTGGCTGCAGTATTAGCACACACTGCTGGATACAAACCTGGTTCTAATAAGGAGTTGGTTTCGAGGGTTGGGATCTTTAAAAGTGTGTGAGTGCTTTACATGGAGGCTCTTAACTTTTAATGAACTCCATTCCCCCCCCAACCCCCCCCCCCACTGTGAGGCTTATTACAGCTCAGAAATACAGACAGCTCAGAAACTGAGACAGAGACAGAAAAGTTATAGTATTGGTCAAGCTGGAAACATGTATATACAATTCATTGTCCATCTATCTATCCATCT
>JAZGTJ010008732.1:3027-20537 GCA_036877575.1 Botia almorhae | reverse complement strand
CAAGCAGCTGTCCACGGGCGAGGAGCTCTACGTCATCGACGAGAACAAATTCGTGTGCAAGGAGGACTACCTGAGCGCGAGCGCCATCAAGGAGGTCCGTTTAAACTCAGGTGAGAGATGCGACCGGAGACGCGCGGGGGAATCGCGTGAGCCCACCGGAGTCGTGTTTGGGTGGCAGCAAAAGATAAGCGCGCACGGGGGAGGAGATTATTGTATTATTTTTGGAGGAAACGAAGTTGTTTACATTTGATTATATTAACAAAAAAACGATGCTAATATAATTAAAAATCGATTTAGTTTTTTTTAATAACGCCAAATATTTGCAAATGTTTACAAACCAGTTTTTATTCGTGGGTTTGTTGATCACATGCTCTGTATTGAATAAGCTAACGCGCTATATCATAAATAAAAATACACTTATAATACAAATAATCTATTAGTGTATATAAAAGTACATTTTAATAAATTTTCTATTGACATATAAAGCGTATAAGAAGGACCTCACAATTTATATGCGTCCTCATGTATTTGATACCCACTTACTAGACCGATGACATCATTGTCGCCTCCTCTTGTGGGTCAGTACTAGTTCAGTTAACCAATTTAAACTGGTGCTTCGTCAAGTCTGTTAAACGCAGAAAACGGACAATGGAGACGAGCTACTGTTTCTGACATTAAACAATTTGCTTATTTGTTAGGGCTTGTAGGGAAAAATTAATGTTTTCCATTCCAAAAATGACATTTGTTTGTCAATACAATGATTTTTTTTATTTCATTTACTCTGGCGTTTTTTAATCGGTGCAATTCAAATACATTTAACAACAAACTCGTGGCGATTAACTGTTTTACGTTTCAGCGGTTTGGTGGCTAATTCGTATGAATAAAATAAAATAATAATATAAGAATAAAATTCCAAAATCTATGAAAATGTACCTTTAATATTTTAAAATATTTAATGTTTTCAGTTTAAACGTAAATTGAATGATTGAAAGTATGAATATAATTTATTATATTCATAAATTACGTTCAACGAAGTACTGTCATTCCTTGAATATAATTTGGTCAATTAATTTTGCGCTATAAACAGTCTTTTGGGTTTGTTGTTGTGTCCAGCTGAGAAAAAATGTCCATAACTCATGTTCCTCAGCCAATGCGTTCCTGTCAGATAAACGTCTGTGGTCGTACATCCCCGTTTCCTCAGACAATGACAAGCTGTTATCAAGAACAGCAGTCTGTCCCGAGAGACAAGCGGTCTTAATTCCTCCGATGTTCCGTAGAAGAGAGGCTGTGATTCACTTTTAGATTTCTGCCTGTTTTCTTCTTCTTTTCTCGGCTTTTGTTCTGTATTCTGTATTAGCCCCGGAAGGCCTCAGTATCTGTGTTTGTCGATGGCCTTGGGTGAACGCAGACAAGCGATTTATTGTACAGTTGTACGTGCATAGTACAGTAGGTTAGGTTATCTCACGAGCGTATATATATATATATATGTTGAGATGGAAAAACAATGAAATTGAATTCGTGTTAATTTTTTAAACCGTATGATTCGAGGTTGCATGATATGATTTGACTGCAGAAATTATTGCAATTATTTCTTGCGTTGTGAATTCATTTGTTCAATTGTAAAATCTCTTATTGAAAATGCTCTCGTTGATTCTTTATCGCGCTTCAGTGTCGTCGTGCACGGACCGGAGTTTATCGCCTGATCTCCCGGACGCGATCCAGGACGACACGAAGGAGACGGACAACTCCACGTCCTCGGATAAGGACACTAACAACAACGAGAACGAGGAGCAAAACTCGTGCACGAAACGACGGGGCCCGCGCACCACCATCAAGGCCAAACAGCTGGAGACGCTGAAGGCCGCGTTCGTGGCGACGCCAAAGCCCACGCGTCACATCCGCGAGCAGCTAGCGCAGGAGACGGGCCTTAACATGCGAGTTATACAGGTAAGAAGTTTAAAGAGTTATTTAATAATTTCCCCCTTTGTTTTGGTCATAGTATCTATTAAAGTGTGATATGGTTTATAGATTATGCGTGTGCGTTCATGCTTAAACCTTTTTTATATAGAAATTTGCATATGCTGATGTATGGCTTGTCAACGCTGTGGGCTGTTTCAGTCATAGCGGATCGTGTGAAATACGCAGAGCGTGCGTATTAAAATATTTAAAGGCTGGCGTGTTTTGAGTCTGTAAAGTTTGTAAAGCAGTGTCGCTTGTTGATGTATTTTTGTCAGAAGCAGGTGGTTAAGAAAAGACTTCAGCTAGTTCAGTGACAGTCTTGTCAGCTCCCACTACAAAATGCTCGAAAAGATAAACGTGTTCTGACAGCAAAAACAGCCAACAGCTTGAAAACAATGATTTTCCGTTTATAAATGGCTCACACTGTCAGAGAGATATTGAAGAACTGGAGAGATACTGGTTTATGAATACACAGGCAAAATCCGACACCACACGTAACAGTACAAAGTTTCCATCAGTTTAACAATAACTAAACGTACAACTATGTACTGATTTGTATGATTAACATTATAATTAACATGTACGAGTGAATTGATTATATAACTGAAGCATGATCAGATTCGGCAAAAAAATGGAATTTGAATTTGATTTGAAATACATCATTCAAACATGCTGAAAAAAATCCCTTTATAATTATCTTTATTATTATTAAAAATATAACACATAACCGTGACATCATTTTAGTCCATACAGAAACGCTCCATGTGGTATTTTTTGTACCTGTTTAAGCCTCACCGCTTTGTTTCTGAGCCAAAATGGAGACAGCCATTGCCAGGCATCCCCATTCATTTGTTATGTGGTAAATGTGGATTGTGCTGTGCGCGGGCAGCCGCCGGAGCCATGCCGGCTCAGCAGCATGTGTGTAATCCCTAAGCAACGCTCACTCAGGAGGCAAAACATTTCCATCAAAATGTACCACACACTTAGCTGATTGTTCCCAATAAGCAGGTGTTCCTTTGCAGTGTATGGAGGGCAATACCTCCATCTCTCTCTGTCTCTCGTCCTCTTTGGAACATATAAAGATTAGCATTCAGACTATATTGGTAGCGTGTATTATGCAGTGGCAATTCAGATCTGGGCAAGAACGTGTTACTGTACGATCATGCATAACAATATCACCTTATGTCAGACTTGTGCATATAATTTTTTGCTCTTTGTTCCTGCGCAAGCAATTTATGACAACGGTGTGAACAGAGGCCTCACGCTGTTTGTAAAGCACACGGTTGTGATTCTTGTAACGAAGAGGTTATTTCTGAGTTTTGCCGACACAGCGGTATGGCAGACTGCTTCGGTTTTACTTAAAAATTGGAACAATGTTCCACGATGATGAGTTTGATAATGCTTCAGGCGCACGCGTGGTTCTGTTCGTAATGAGTTGGCGGTGTCTTGATCAAACGACGTCTTTGCGGTATGTCAGAAATGATGTGTGCGCATGCGCTCAGGTGACCCAGCTAACATGGAACGTTCTCACAACATTGGCTAACACATTCTAAAAGTTCTCTCAAAGTTATCAAAAACATTCTTGCGATAATGTTGTAGTACATTTTTTATCATTAGTCGTTAACATTTATAAACAGAAATAAAAATCATTTGAGTAACGTTTCTAGAACCAAACAATAACGTTAACACGAAACCAAAAAACTGGACTTTGTGAATGTTTCAGAAACTCTCACAGTAATATTTTACGATTATGTTACTAATAAGAACATTATGTAAACGTTCTTGCAACCTAAAATTGTTAGCTGAGGAGAGATCAGCACAACAAATTAATTTCTGGGTAATATAAATAAAAATATAAAAATAATAGAAATATAAATCTGGGTTATAGTCGAGTAGCTTTGGACATTAAAGGAGCTTTTTATTAATAGTAATTTGTTGTTTTCATGTTTATCTTCAAGCTCTTTGTGTGTGTCTGATGTACAGCTGATAACCTCCGATATTTTCTACAGTCTATTGTTGGCATTCTGTTAATTTGCTCTTGATCATTTATATCACCGCATTACAACATACATTTACGTTTCTTTTTTTATTTCCAAAAATGTTGCCAGTATCATTAACTCAACAGTTGATGTTGACAGGGGAGCACTATAATCAGCCTGTGTCTGTTGCCTCATCATCTCTGTATGTACCCTCTGTTACACAAACATGATCTTAAGTTCCTGCATTTTCCTCAATCATAGCAGAGGATAAAGCATGAGGACAGTAAACATGATCGTGTTTAGCTCCTGTAGACAGTCTAATTACGCCAAGAAATGTCTAAATATAGATAAATATCCGTCAGGTCATCTGAACAAGGGTGAAAAATTGTTTACGCGACCATAACTGTTTTCTGATGGGATGATCTGAGGAATGTGAATTTATGTGAGGTAAATCTGATGATAAACTTATGATGAGTGAAGTAATTACACGGCTTAAAACTGAGGCTTTGCCTCGCAGGTGTGGTTTCAAAACCGACGGTCCAAAGAACGCAGAATGAAGCAACTCAGCGCTCTTGGAGCCCGAAGACACGCCTTCTTCAGGGGTCCTCGGAGAATGAGGCCACTTGGAGGAAGACTAGAGGACCCTGACATCCTGGGCCCTGGAGGATACAGTTACTATGGAGGTATGAAGACAAATGTCTTCATTGTCTGATTCTCTATCTGTTCCTCTTACATACACACACGTACAGAATGTTCCTGCTCACAAAACACACAATATTGACACACAATAATATCTTCAGTCCTCACACGCCCACACTCAGATTTCAGAGATTTTCATTTACCTTGAGCACACATAGTCTCCACACTCACTCTGTCTCAGTTTCAAGGCAGTTTATCAGACCTCAAAGGTTTACAGTTATGTCTGCACACTGTATGCACTGTTGTCTCCTAAATACCAAAGTCAAAATGTTCAATATCAACAAAGCACCAAACCCCACCGATTTCTGTTATGAATTGTGTGCTGGATCCTGCTTATGAATGCATTGAAGTGATATATAAGTGAAGTTATATAGAAATCTGTAGGCAGTTTAATGTGTGTGTGTGTGTGTGTGTTAGTTGTTGGGCTTCATTTTAGCTTAATCTCTTTACTCAGGCTCTCCAACAGCTGTTAGGCGGAGAAACACTGTTTTTTATCCTTGTAATGAATGACCAGAACAACACCATCAGAATAAGAGCATCGACCGTTCTAAAAACTGGAATCAATTACACTGTGTCTTTAAGAAAAAGTCCACAATTGACATTTCCGAGGACAAAAACCTTTGCAGATGTTTGGATAAAGACGGACGCGTTGATCATTCTGTGAAACGAGGATCTGACGATCATCACTCACCGAGCAAATGTCGTTTCTTTAAAGTAA
Source organism: Botia almorhae (assembly GCA_036877575.1). Classification (NCBI taxonomy): domain Eukaryota; kingdom Metazoa; phylum Chordata; class Actinopteri; order Cypriniformes; family Botiidae; genus Botia; species Botia almorhae. The sequence goes on along the minus strand of JAZGTJ010008732.1, from coordinate 15,182 downwards.
AATGTCGTTTGATGATCGATTACCACATTAAAATATCACAACTGCAGGAAAAATAATGGATTTTTTTTTGGGTGGGTCGGTCGTTAATGACATTTTGTAGCACTAATTACATGGGCTAACTGGTATAGGTATGAGACAGCAGATAAACGTGACAGCACAAACTGAGCATGTGTGCAAAAGCTTGCCAACAATTTCCATGTTTAGGTCATCGCTTCTCAAGCTTTGTGTTTTCATTTATTAGCAGCTAAAAATATAATTGATTAGCGCATTGTTCTCTATTAGCTTTGTTACAGTCCCACAAAAAAATCATCTAGTCTTAGCCAAACTATTCTGACACATCTGTTACGAAATGAAGGAATAACAACAACAAAAACATGCACTGAAATTGGGCATCAGATAAAAGCGACATCCCTTATGAATTCATTTATGATTGAATTTTGAGTCACTCTTTTAAACAAAAGCTTTAATAATTCACAAAGATCCACAGAAGCTTATACTGACTGGCCTCCATTTGTGTCCTCTTCTCTCAGCAGAATATCAGGGTGATTACTATGGTCCAGTGGTCAACTATGAATTCTACCCCCACGGACCCCCATCCTCACAGGCGCAGTCTCCAGCCGAGTCACCTTACCTTTTAAGTGTGGGTTCTGGAGCTCTGGAGGGCGGCCCGGTCTCTGTTCCCCACCCAGACGACCAAAGGTTTACGGACATGATCTCTCACGCAGACACCCCCAGCCCTGAGCCGGGCATGACTGGCCCCCTTCATCCCAATTCACAGGGGGAAGGCGGCTATGCGGGAGGCCCTAGTCCACCTTTCCCCCTTGGCAGCAACACGGGTTACAGCGGCCCCATGTCCCATTCTGGGCAAGAGATGGGGGAGAATACAGTTTGGTAGGGTCTGGAGTTCTGCACAGAGAAGAGATTTGGGATATGACTCTGAACTGTGGACACAGAGGGGACGTTCCACCCCACCAGTCGACTCGGACCTCACCCTCCCCATCAGAACCTTAGTGCTCTAGGTTATTGAGGGAGGGCTTATTGGCTGGTCATGGCTCAGAACATCTGACCAGCACAAGACATCTTCACCCAGTAACTGGACAGTGGACTTTATACATCCAGAGGCAAAGACACATCAAGTACAGATAACCAACCCACTCTCAAATGAGATTGTATTGTGTATTATCAGGGGTCGCCTGACCAACCACAGTTGTTTGATTCTGTTGCTATGGTTTCCCAACTTTAATAATTGTGCCATAACCAACAACTGCTGACTTACTGATTATTAAAGTTGCCAGACTGCTTCCAGATAGAACGCCGCTGGATGCATTAGTTTCTAAATGCAGCTGATAGTCAAGTTTACGTTCAGAAGTTAACTAGTACTTACTAGTACTTAAAGGTACAGTACATGCATCTTCATCATTGTCGGCTTTAGTTACTTTTCCAGTTTGCTACGGCTCAGTTTAACGTTTGTTATTTCTTTCTGTCTCACAACTGGTTCGTTTGTAACATATTTGGTTAATTCATTAATTGATGAATTAGTTCATTAAACACTTTTAATGAACACTGGATATATCTGCGTTCTGATAAATCGATGCCTGTCAAAACACCGAGACACTGTTTACATGTCTGAGATATCACGTAATTACACATTCAGTTCAGCGGAGTCACACCTGTTTTCGCCTGAATAAGAGGAACTGTTAGCTGATGGTTAACAGGAGTAATCGTGTAAAAAATAATTAGGTTATCGTGTAAAAAATAATTATCGTGTAAAAAATAATTTGTACGTTGTTGACTTTATGCCAAAGTGACTTGTGCAATGACTTGCGAAAATGGATGAATTTCACAATTATATTTTTATATTTTTGCACACGAAAAGTAAAACAATACTGTAAAAAAGTCAATCTCGACAGAACAGCAGTTTATTAATACTTTATATATATATAATTACACCATACATGACCACACTACAGGAAGTCATCACTATACCAGGAGAATATTGTCTTTATAAAAGACGCGTTTAAAAAATGATACTCGCACAACACAAAACAAACACTCGCACCTGCAACACTCCGACCGAGACATCTGCCCTGAAAAAACACGCCTCCAGCCCTCGTCACAGTTCTCTGTTCTCTGGAAACAGGCCTGAGGTCCGTCAATGAGAACTTCACAGACGCGCTGCTCGACTCCTTTTAACCTTCGCTTTAGTACCTTTGAAAAAAAGATGTTAATGGAAATTATTTCCCGAAGAACATTGACGCAATAATGAAGACTCTCCTTTAACAGCTGAGGTCCCTCTTCTCAATGGGGGGAAACAAAAGCGCGCACAGACCACATCTGTGATTTACTGCCGCACACTGAACGGCACTCGGTATGAAAGCAGGCGCCATCTGACGGGCTACAGAAGAAGAACAAGTGTCGACAAACGTCACTTAGGAAAAAGATCATTTTGTAAGAACTAATGAGCTACAGTTTTGACAGAGGGAAATGACGGGCATACAGGTCTAACGGATTCAGGACACACCATTTTTTGCCTGTTAATTGCTCAAGCAATTGTCTAAGCAAGAAAACAGTGTCTTTTTATTTAGCTATGAAAAACAGTTCAGTTCCATGCCAAAAAAGTATCAGGGCCCTGTGATGAGGTGGCACGTGTATTTGAGGAGTTCCTGTGTGTTTTAGGATTTAGAGTTTTGGAGTAAAGAATTTTAACAGGATGATCAACAAACGAATCAATCTTCCGGATAAATTCTCAGCACACTTTCGAAATAATCCCAAACTAAAGACATCATTTATTAATTACGTGATAAACAAATGACATACATTGACAGAACCACATACTGCAGACAAGTCTCGCGTAGAAAACTACAGATACACCATCACAACAAATGTCATCATTTCCAATTTCTTGTGCATCTGCTTTAACATGTTCTCATGTGTTCTCATATGTTATGGCTTTTATTGCGCATGCATTCAGAAGCCCCCCCCTCCATTTCTTGTCTGAGTAGGCTCAGGTGGGCCTGTGGAGGACCACGCAGGCCCCAATTTTCCACCTGACTGGTTTTAACATAAAGGGTAATGTGAGAGGAGCAGACACGGGTTCCTTCACCCAAGTGGGGGGACTCTGAGCCGGCCTGGATCTTGTGTGCAGCCCCTCCTGTGGTGTGGAACGTGGTCTTCAGCACCACTGTACCATTACTGCCAGCCATATCCCTCTATTATTTACTTCTCTTTCTTGTATCTGTTTGCTCCCTGGAGCCCGTCGGCACCATCTTTCCTCCCCGAGGTAGATTTGAGGTCTTTTTCTCGAAGAGGCGAGGAAGAAAAGGGAACAACATTAACAACACAGCGGCATGGAGCCGCGGGACCGAAAATATGTCTATATACACACATATATAAAGCAAGTGAGGCCAGAGCGTCACGGGTGCACTTGTATATCTCAAAAAATCTTTACCGTTTTATTGCCCAAATATATCTGTTGTCTTGCTTCTGCGCACACACACACACACACACACACACACAACAGAGACCATTATCACAGAGGCCTTTTCTGTAATAGATTTCCTTGTTTTGCTTCAGCGAGAGGGGAGAGGCAAAGGGGAGAGATGCCTTCTGTTGTTGTTATAAATCACCTGCTCCTCACACCTCGTTCTCCATCCCGTGCTATCCCACAATGCCCCTCTCCACCCAGCACACAATCAACCCCTCCCATACGCCCCTCTTTCACCGCACGCCATCTCAGCGTCACTTCTGACTGCACTCGTTTTTTCTCTCTTCACTTTGTTCCGCTTTCCTCCGTCAGCGTTGCATTGTGTGTATGTAGTTCTTCACCCAGTTTCTCTACAAGAGTTGCTGAGTGTTCACTGGTCGTGTTCAGACGTAGTTCTGCCTGGTTTGAGTCAAAGGTTTGAGAAAACGTCGGAAGGTTTAAAACTGAGGTCTCATTAAAATGAACGTCTAATTATAATCTGAGCACACGGAACAACTCATGATGGATTATTTTTACATTATAAACCTGTTTGGTACTACACCCTCAATGCTAACAACAAGCTAGCATAGGTTAATTTAAACCCCAACGGTTTGTTCTGTGTTGTGAAACGAGCGATTGAAATTACTGTTACTTTATACCACCACTGACGTGTGTGGGAGTTCATCTCAACAAAACTTCTCACTTTACATGTTTATAAACTGTATTTCCAGATTCTGTCTTTAGATGTTTAACCATTTTTACACGGTTTTCTTTGAACATTTTCTCCACAGTAGTCTGAATTCTCTCACGCGCAGCCAGACCATCCAGAATCCTCTGTGACCTCTCACCTGCACAAACCTCCTGTGTTATCACCTCCTATCACCTCCTATCTACCTCCTCCTCCTCTCCCTCACACTGCCACGCGCCCGGCCTTTCCTGCTGTACCCCGGGGCTAGAAATCCTATTAGCCTTTACCATGAGAGAGAGCAGGAGACACGTCATTAATTACACACACAAACCCACTGCTGACGGTGCCAAGCTTAATCAGCCAGCACCATCAAACACACACACACACACACACACACACACACACACACACACACACGTTTACTTATCTAAATGGGAAAATTCTATAGACTTCAATTGTTTTTATACACAGCTAACCCACACTCTAAACCTAAGAAAACTTACTGCATTTTTTTAGTTTTGTATACATTTTTACGTTTTTACAAATGTGTCCTCAAAAGGAGGTTTTGCTCAGATTTGGGTACAAACTTGTCTCCAATATATGATTAAGTAAACGCACACACACTGGTGTGCCACACCACAAACAGTCTATGTGGGTATACACACTAAACTAATGAACAAATACACTTATTTGTAGAGAACTATAAACCACACACACACAGACATGCATGAAGAGGTCCGTTTCTTTGTGTTTGGTTTCAAATGACTTAATTTTTCTCCACATTTTTGACCATCTGTTTCTCTAAGCTATGTGGCGAGGTTTCATTTTTGAAACACCCCTTAAACAATGCAATATAACAGGGTTATACAAAAACAGTCAAGGAAATACCAAACATTCAAAAGATGTGGAAATGACATATAATTTGCTAAAGCAGATAAAAGCATAAGAAACGTGGAGGGGCAAGACAGAAGCAGAAGGCAGCTGGGCCACTTTTGTTAGAAAGCACAAAAAACACACACACATTAGCACTGAAAAAATCTCACACACCTCTCCCATGTTCACGTTAGCACGGTTCAAATAGAACATTTTAAACGTCTCAGAAAGACAAACTGCCAAGAGAACGAGTCAGGAAATATTCTGCTTCTCTGGAAAGGAAATCGGAACAGCACAGCAGAACACAGAGCAGGTCAAACTTCTGACTCGCAATAAAAACTAATGGTGAGACCAAACATTTTATGAATGATTGTAATCTGTTAGTGTTAATAATAACTTCCATGTGAAATTGGGTTAAAATTGTTTTCTTATTTTTTTTGCTATAAACGTGGTAGGGATAAAAAATACAAAAAGACAAGGAACATACCAAAAAATACAAGCAATGTATTTAATAACACATAAGAGTCACAGCTTGTGAAAATGATTTTAGAAAAAAATTCTCAAAGAACTAAAATGATCACTTTTAAAGCTCTCAACATTTAGAAATTTTCATTTTACAAAACATAAGAGGCACGACTTCTTCATGTTCAAAGAAATTATTTACGAATTCCCCACAGTTAGATTTGTGATGTTTCCCGATATAAACATTTATTTTAACCTGATACAAAAAAATGCAAATGAGCGACCGCATGTGAACCGTGACAAAACACAGCGCGGTTAAACGCCCGCTGCTGCGATGACTTTTGTAATGTGTACAGCGCCCTCATGTGGTCACCAAAAAGTGCACGTACATAAAAACAAAGCTTTTTGCAAAATACGCTTATAAAAACGTATGTTTGCTCTTTCTGCACGACTTTCACAAACATAGAAATTTAAATTAAAAGAATATCAAAGATACAGAAATACGTTACTGTAGTTTCAGCTGATCTTTTAAGAATACAAATAAAACACGGTTTTGCCATCTTAATAAACTAGTCATAATAATGAGAAAAAAGCCACATGTATTTATCCATACAGTTAAAGCCACTTAGGTAATGTATAAGGTAATGTTTAATTCACTGCGTGTCTTATGTTCACCTTTAACTCGTGCTCAGCTGCGTTTTCAACAGCACTGCGAGAAAAACAGTTCACCAAACAATGACAAGTCTGTCGGTATAAAAACCTGTTTTACGGTCTTCCAATGGCAACCTACCGCTGGAAATAACACAAACACTCTGAAACAACATGCTTTTCATTCCACCGAAACAAAACAGGTCAGCAACAAAGGAAAGTAAACAATGACACATTTTTCATTTTTGGGTGAACTGTCCCTTTAAGCTGCTATTAGTCATTAAGTTTCATATGGGCAAAATAAAACAATTAAAAGTTCACAGTTATAATTCTCATTTGTTAACACTGGCCTTACTGCATGTTTGTATTAAACTCTTGCTTACAACACATATCATATACAATAATGCACTTTGTTTTTTTTAATTTTTTGACTTTTAGTAGTAAAATGGTTCTCACAAAGTCTAAATCAGCAGGACAACCCATTGTCTTTACACTGCCTGTTATAAACTAAGCCAAATACAAACACTCTCCAGTAAAGATCCTGTATATAACTGTGAATTATAATTATAATTGTGTATATTATAATTGCTTGTATATAACTGAGTAGTGCTCTACATATATATAGATAGACAGCATAGTGTTATGGAATGCCACAGAGAGACAGAAAACATGTTTGCTCAGTTTTTGCTGCGTCTTTTGGTCTGGATCATTTTCCTCCTCTTAACTCTCCTATCAAAGCTGGCTCCTTCTCTTCAGAGCTCCTTCATGTTCCAGTTCCTCAAGTGCTAGAGATATTTCTCCTTCCTGTTCTTCTTCAACTCCTTGTGTTACATCTTCCTCTAGTTCCTGCTGAACGACAGACTCTTCACTTGCTCTTCTTGTTCCTGTGTCTCCTCACAAACAAGCTCTTGGTCAACCTTCTCCATCTGCATCTCTCTCCTCAGAATCTTCCAGGTTTTCAACAATGTCATCCTGCTGAAGAGAAACCAAAGCAGGAGGGAAGCAGCAAAGTTCAAGCCTTTTTGATAGTTGGATGTCATTTCAAACCTGTATTACTTTTTTACATCAACTGGATTCAGTAAAATGTCTTATTTTCGTTTTAAATAAAGTGAATGAATCAGAGCGCGGTTTGTTTGCCCGTCACTGCTGTGGAATTTGTACCAAGCCCATCAGGTGTGTTTTAACAACACTTTTATGTATGTATGGTGCTTTGGGTAAAAAAAACATTTGCTTGGATTACACCCTGCACGGCTTCAATAGCAAATTCTAGAGCATGTTTACACAACATTGTTTTAACAGCGTGTTTGACAGAATGCTTTTAATCTGTTAAATGTTAAAATCGCTGTTAAAAACTGTTGCTGCATGAATCAACAGCCAAAACGCATCATGTAAAACAGTCAAGCGCTTCTCAATATCCCAGCTTCCTGAAGAAGGACAGACCTTTGAGTTTGACCGAGTAGAAGCCCACAGCCTCTCCATTCCTCCAGAGGTGTTTGGCGTAGTCGTCGTCTCCACGGCACAGAAACAGCACCTTGTTCAAACCCATCGCCACTGTCCGGTATGCGATACGGTTCAGAACATACAGCGCATCTCACCCGTCCAAACACCAAATAAACACAGAGCTGATTTCATAGACTCTCTTATGTTTTGAAGGCAATAGGTTTGCTTGTGGGAAAGTCATTTCATTTCACTCAGTGATTATCTTAACTATGATTTCTCCCAATCGTTTTTTTTTAAAGAAAAAAGCTTGAAGTGACGTTCCTGCAGAGGAAATCCAGTCTGTTTCCCAGGATGTCACAGCACAAGGAGCAGAATGAGCAAAATCCACTGACGTCATCTCCATTGTTTTCTTAAGATGAAGGACAACGAATGATTTGTGCATTCTTGGAAAGAGGAAAAATAGACGCGTGTGCTTCACTTTTAACATGACCTTTGCTCTGGTGTATTTTTAAAAGCAGAGTGACATGGACGAAACCGAAAACCTGTGGGGAAAAACATCATTCTGACCAAACGAAGTGAGAACCATCACCTGTTGAAGTCATTTTTCCCCTCATCAAACTCTCCTTCAAATCCAAATCTTTTTATATGAAGTTTTATTAACTAAGTTCGTGAGGAGCACGTTCATGTCATCCAACCAATCATTGTGCAGGGACGCACATATACAGCCATCCGATAGGTCATAATTTTGATCAATGAATGCAGTGTTAGGTGCTTTAGATAAAAGTGTGTGCGTGTGTGTGTGTCTTTTGTATTGCAAGATGACCTTCAGGAGTCCCTTCCACAGCTAGGAAAGGGTTAACAACAAGAAACAGGAGGCAATAGCCCTCATGTGAGAAATAAGACGACCAATCATATTTGAGTTATAGTTATAAGTAGAAGGAGGGGGAAAGTGTCATCCGTGAACCGGTCTGATCTGGTGACCAGTTCACACTGGACTGGTGATTTTGTGTCTGAAGATGGCTCCATAGAGAGGAACAAAGCCAACATTGGCAGGACCGATCCGGATCTACAAGAGCCAGATGTAAAAAAAAGCCATTTTTGTAGGAGTTACATAGCAGTTACATCAGCAGTTAATGGCTGTACATTCCAAACACGTTTCTCTTGACAACATGTACAGAATTCCTAACCAAAACGCTTGGAGGCAGAGCAGTGTGTGTGTCTGTGTGTGTCTGTGTGGGGGGGGTTTACTTAGCAGTACACTGGGGACAAATCTGTACCCAAAAGTCAGCAAAACATGACAAATCTGAGCCAAACCTCCTTTGGGGGACGTCCAAGTTTTCTGTTAAAAAGGTTAGGGTTAGGTTCTATTGTTAGTTACAACCATAGAAGTCTATGAAACGTTCCCATTTAGACAGATAAGTAAATGCGTGTGTGTGGGTGTGTACTCGTACATCTATCTTGTTTGAGGACCAGTGTGACCAGCTAGACCATCGTTGTGAGCACAAAGCGAGGGAAGCGGGGACATTTTGGCCCGTCCTCACTGTCTGACATGCCTTTGAACGTCTGTCTGAGGTTTGAGACTTGAGTTTAGAGGTAAAGTTCCAATGAGATAAAGGTTGAGTTTAGGGTATGTTTGGGTTTAGTTGAGATGGTTAAGGTTAAAGAGCTAGAGATTGGGTTGTGTCAATGAATGTCCTCTCAAAGACAGCTGCACAGAAGTGTGTGTGTGTAAATGACATTAAAATAAATTAATTTATATTGTTTAAGTTAACGTAGTTGTTTTGAGGACATTGTGTTATATTATCCAAGGCCTGTGGTTTCTGTGTGTTATCTTTCTCCTGCTAGACAGGGTAAAATATTGTGTGTTGACTGGGTTGCAGTTTCTTCATGTAGCCCTGGACTGAACTTTCCAAGTCCTCGTGTCTCCCAGACACCAACGCATCCACAGGAAACTCCATCGCTACTGGGGTCAGAGGTCGGGTCAGAGGTCGGGGTCAAAAACGGCAACCTGTCTACTGCATTAAACTCTTTCAAAACAATGTTTTCATGTTTTTTCGTGACTGTCTTTACAAATTCTAGACGTGTGAGGTTTCTGATTACGATGTCATGTAACACACCCAATGTAAGTCATCGCCTCTTTCATACAGACTGAAAAACCTGTACTGGGTGTGTCTGATAAGATAGACATGACAATGTGCAATGCTGGGAGGGGCAATATTCTACCTCACAGAGGTAAAACCAACCTCACAGAGGTAAAACCAGAGGTAGACTCTTGACACTGACACTCCAGAGGAAATTGCTCTCACAAACTGAATTCACAAATTCGCACATGCAATTTTAACTGAAAAATCCTAAAAGCTAAACAAAAATACACAGACATGTTTTATTAAAGCAAAGCAGAGACACAAATGAATTCCTGTTTTGTGTTTCAGCACTGCAGACAGTATTCTGAGTGTCAAAGACAGTTGGCAGCTGTCCAACCTCAGCTGGCCTCAGTGAATCCACTGCAGTCAACAGCTATCTGTGTCAAACAGACAGTCAGCCCGAACAGCAACAGTCATACACACGTGCATTTACACACACAAAAAAATTGCATTATACTATACTTTGTCAAGTATGTGCACTCCCTGGGATCGAACCCATGACCTTGGCGCTGTTAACGCCATGCTCTAACCACTGAGCTACAGGAAAGCACATCCACCCAGGCGCACACGTGAATGCACGTTGTGTGTAGCGTGATAAGTATTTAAATTTGATCTTTAAAACTGTATATGTTTATGGTTGCCATGGATATTGGATTAATGGACTTTTGTAAGATGCCTGTGTGTGTGTGTGTGTGTGTGTGTGTGTAGTGACCACAATTCTCTTTACATAACCAGTAAGCCAATTCACTGTCCTACATCTTACACAAACGGGCAGAGATGTCTAACAGAATTGGCAGTCAAGCACAAAATGAAAATCCTGAGGTCTGGAGTCCATAATAAACCATCCATAATAAACCAATGATGACTCAGCACAACTGAGGTCAAAGGTTATCAAGACATTCCAAAACATAGTACCTATATGCAAACTCAACAAGCACAATAACATCGCTGGCAGAGCAAAGACGCCCGTTTACAAATGGGTGAAGAAAACGGTACGAAAACGAGAAGGAGAGTTTGAAATCTAGTCAGAGCTTAAACTGGTTTGGTCAAAGAGATGCAAACCGAAAGCTACACGTCAACCTACACACCATTACTCTGTCATTTACAGACAGGCCGGTTTACAAGCAAGACAGATGACAAGCGAGGATATATATAAATATATATATAACAAACGTTTTAATCGTAAAGAACCGTTCTAAAGAATGATGTCATTGAGATCCGTTTACACATTATCATTGTGAAAAGTTACATTATGTTAGTAAATACATCAGGTAATGAGACAGAACAGAAGCCCTTTTCACTAGAGCTTTGTTTTCTCAGCGTTTAATTTAATAACCTGTAACCAGGTAATGTTCTGTTTGTACACATTTCCCCTTTACAATAAAAAAATGAAAATATAAAATAAACATGAAAAATTTACAATAACAAAATTTACAATTTAGGATCCATAAACAATAACTGTGCTTCCGGCAAAAAATACGTTCCTTATGTTTAATAATTTATGTCCAAAATATTCATGTCCATATTTTTATACATGTTTTGACCTCTGTCGTTTTTCTAAAAGTTTCTCCTCTAAACACTCTATAAGAACAGGATCCACTTTCGGATCCACTTTATTAGCAAACCAGTGTCCGTAGTTTAGAAGCCACCGGAGCTCAGCGGCACCATAAATACACACAGACCGCACACGCACCCCAGTGCATCGTGGGTAAAGAACATCTTCAAAAGAAAACCACTTCACCAGGCGGGTTTTAGTTGTCAGCTCTGTGACATCAGGGTCGGATCTTGGCACCCCTCCTGGTACTCCCGGCACACGAACCAGAGTCGCCCAGAAATGTTCATCGGGAGAGTAAGTGTCCTCAGACCAAGCTAAGAAATCTCTGGCTAGGGTGCTCCACCGAACAAAAAGTGCAAACTCTCGTGAGAGGGTAACATACGCACTGCCCACAAACATTTCGATGTTGTGAGGTGGTGGAGATTTCCATTTTGAAGTGGTCCGAGGTGACTCGTAGTATTCAGATATGTTGTTTTTCAGGTCATGATGATAACTCCAGCGCCAGCTCTTTCCACCAGGCTTTCTGGTCTCCACCACGTTCATGCTTTTAAGCGTCCTCAGATCTGACACCAGCTCAGCGTTCGTCCTCAGTGGAAAATCCTGACCACACAGGTTGATAACGTACTTCCACTTGACCTCAGACTCCAGGAGATCAGACAGACAATTCAGATCTGCTTTGAGGCGTGAGACGCCCGCATACTGCACCCTCTCCAGTTTTGAGGCGATGAAGACGTTTGGGATGCAGTGGGCCAGTCCTTTCATAGCTGAAATAAAGTCACCTGAGGACTTCAGGTCATAATGTATACAATAAACATTGTGAGGCATATAAACGGCCCTCAGCAACCTCTCCACCAGATCTGCATCCTTGTGGACCACCAAAGA
>JAZGTJ010008730.1:0-20537 GCA_036877575.1 Botia almorhae | reverse complement strand
ATTGTCAATGTGACACCCTATTAAGAAACCCCGCCCACCGTTAACACCTAATTCTCATGAACATTGCTTCAGTAATGTATCGCAACACCTACTGATTCATTGTAAGCTGAAACTGGATATAAACGCAAGTCTCATCTTCTCAGTCCTCAGTCTACGTTTGAGAGAGGTTCTCATCATGTCTAATATGCCGACATCTAATGGCGTCAAAAGGGGACACAAAAGTTATACCTCAGGCACATACGTGAATTTTATTGCACGTGTGATTCAGGATTCGCCGGACAAGATGCTCACGTTTAAACAGGTATGTGAACGACCAAAAATGACCTGTCGATAAATATGATGTTTAATATTAAAAATTGTATGGATTTTAAATTGTTTATTATTTACCCCCTCATTTGGACAGATAATGAAAAGGGTGGAACCGTTTGTTTTCGGAGAAAGAAAAAGGGTTGAGAACAACATCAGAGTCTGTCTGTCATCAAACAGCTGTTTTACAAAGGTGCGTTGTTAAAGCGGCCAAACTGTATACGTGGTCATAATTCGTCTCCTATCCGATAAGTTATGTCATGTAATATTTTTTTTATTTGTTTATAGGTACCTGTAAATCCGCAATATCCAAATCCCAAAAATAACTACTGGAAAGTGGATGGGAGTGGTATTACCCCAAAAATGCTTCGGCGACACTTCAGCAACAAAATTGACAAGTTTCCTGGGCTATCCTTTAAGACACACCAAAAGGATAAATGTGCAGGTATTGTTGTTCCCCACGAACCTCATCTACCAGTCGGCTGTGTCCCAGAGAACAAGACTGGGGTGAAATTTACTGGCCCCTTTTCGATAGACTCATTATTAAAGCGCGACCACAAAGTGATGCACACTTACAGCACGTATTCGAAGAAACGACTGCAATATAAAGACGCTCAATGTTTCGCGGTCAACAGAAGAAACTTGTATGAATCAGCCGAGTTTTATTCTGATGACTCGTTGGGATCTCAAACTGAAACTGAAAGACCACGGTCTCCTGCAGGGCCACAGTTTGGACTGTTTGTGCCTCCACAGATCACATATGATCACCGTGGTCTGCACAGCAATTTCAGTAGGTCTCCTTTAATGTATGCAAGATATGTTGGGTGGTAAAAAGGTCAAATCGCGTAAGATACGTACTAGTTGCACTTCTTGAAGAATTTTTGCTGTTCCCTTCTGTTATTTTAATAAAATAACAACCTTTTTATGGTCTGCACTAATAATGACTGACTTCTTAACTGACTGACTTCTGCACGTTCTTGAGCAACAGACATTGTTTGATTAAAATTATTATTCTTATTATTAGGCTTATGTTTATAATGGGTAATTCTGAAATAAATGGATGAGGCTTTGGCGTATCTGAAACGTTACGTTGTTATTAATTGGTCGTTGTTATTAGTATTATTGTCGTACGTTTATTAAAATGATGGCTATTATTGAAACGCCCCTAACAGCAGTTGCTGATTAACAACACAGCCAAAATACACTGACAAAAGGAAGCGAAAAACATTCATTTAATTCGCAGTTGCCAGAAGGTGGCAGTAGATAAATATTGACTAGATTCACAGATGAACCTATAGGGCTGTAGATTTTTAGGACAATGATATTCGTAAATGTAAAAATAGACTACAAAATAGCATGTTTAACCTTTAAGAATTTGAGAACGTGTCTGCTTGTATAGAGATAAATTCACAGATGCACACGTGATTTCAATTGCCACTGCTTTTAGAGTTGTTTTAAAGTCAGTGGGTGGACAGTGGGGTTCTCAGAGTGTAACCTTTAATATCCTATACAGCAATTGGTCATTTAATATGATTAATAATGCAATCTTTACTGATTGTTTAGATATTTAAATTAGCAATGCATTTCGGTACTTTATTTTCTATTTCTGTCCCAATATCTTCTTTTTATGTTCAGATATGTTAAATGTAGTGATTATATGTTGATTTTGACTGAACACTGGCCCTGCAAGATCAAGAAGAGCAAACACACCTGACACTAAAGCTGTTTGCGGTGTTGTAAGTTTTTCAGCTTGGTGCACTTTCCCCTCGTGCCTGGCGGTACAACGGTTATAAAAAAACAGCGTCAGCTTAATTGGTCAATGTGTGTGCATTAAATAACAATGTTATTGTTATTCGTCTCACACACCCACCAATAAACGCATGCATGCAAGACTTAGTTTTTTTTACAGCACCCTAATGTTTTCATTATGTAACAAAAACTTAAGTGATATTGTAAACGTTCTAGGAACGTTTTTAATGTACAGTTTTTAGACTCCATATTGACGTTATTGCTTGATTATAAAAACGTTATTCAAACTTGAAAAATTTTGTAACACCTTTAAAACATTCCACTAACAATTTAAGAATAACTTAAAGAACTTTGAGAGAACTTTTAGAGAACATTAGTGACGTTGTTTAGTGAACATTAATTTGTGACGTTTCAACAGTCATATAAATAATATGCGTTCTTATTAATTTTATTTTCCACAGCTTCACTTTATAGAACAAAAGAGAATAAATAAGCCCAAACTAAGAGTCCGTATAAGAGACCATTGAAATTGACAGACATCGAAAATGCATCAAATCAAGCAAATAGTTGCCAGATCATTGTGTAACCCTAAAATTTAATCCCCTTGAGTCTTTGAGCATTACCTTATTTCTGCCTGAAAGCTAGAACTATTTTATTTTAGTGCTGAAGTAAAATTCTGAGGCGTAGGACAATTTAGAAACTAAGTACAATGTGGGGTGATTATTTGGTGCAGGTGACATCCATTGCTGCGCCTCTGGCAATGATTTAAGCAGGGGCTTTATTGGGAGCATTTTCTTACCCTACATAGGTAACAAAAAAACAGTCATTGACACAGCAGTCGTTTCGCAGACAACCAAGGTTGAAAGACATAATCTAATTACACCCCGCCCATCACAGACGCACCAGACAGACACGTTGGCCACGTCTGCATGAGGACGTGAAATCATCAACGTTTCTGACACACCTCACTAGCACCCATCAGCTCAGGTGATTTGTGTTTTACGCTGCGCTGTTGAGTGCGATCTTAGTTTTTCATGTGTGCTCACAGTTATATGTGTAAGGAATAACTCACATCACAAAAATCGACAAAAACTGTCATTCCCCTTTTACAAAAAATGATATATTTGAAAAAATCTGTCCATTGCAAATAAATATGGAATATATAAATATAATAACAATTCCAGAGGTAAAAAATATTTGTTAGGGGTCTGGTGGTGTAGGTATTTGTCACAATCTGAATGATTAGGATTGCTTAATAGTTGTCCAATGCAGTTAAACTATGGTTTATAAATATGTAATCATGTGCCTTTGTTTTGATGCTGTGAGCCATTTGTGTGGCCCTGAAGTCTTATGACTGGCCAAAAGGTGAATAAAATGATTAACAGAGAGATTCCTAACAAGGCAGCTGTGTCCATCATCATGTGGAGTAATTATTACCTCAGCCTGTGGGTCACACTTACTGCATAAACATTGTGTGACAAATGTAATTAATTTGTTCCGGTTTTTGTTTTGGCTTAATCTGCAAATTCTTTAGAATAATTTTCTTTAGGGAATTCTTTTTAAATAAAAAAGCATGGACTTGCCAGATTGAAAACATTTGTACTCCTTAGCACTATAAGGTGATACGTCTATCAAGGGATTTGTTGAGTACTGAGTTTCCTAAAGCATCACAGACATTTCATCGGAGGGGTCCAAGCCTTTACAGCTGTGGCAGATAAACGAGTAAGTATATAATAATAATATAAAAAGATGTTTTCCAGAAATCCGTTCCCTGTTTCCAGTAATATCAATAACAGTGGCCATGCTGTGGTGTTGTGGACATATTGGCACTCCTTCGTCTATGTCATAACAAGAAATTCATATTCTTGAAATGTCATATTATTACATTTCATATAATAGACTTACTATACATTTACTGTATTTACAGCTTTTTTTATTGTGTATGTTTGCAGATTAATGCATATAAGAAGCATTGGTACTTTTGTTTTGAAGGCAGGGATGGGGCAGTTGTGGCCTACTGGTTAGAGAGTTAGACTTGTAACCAGAAGGTGTTGGTTTAATTCCTAATGTTGGCATGAAACAACTGAGGTGCCCTTGAGCAAGGCACCTAACCCCCAGTGTTGCCCTCCTGGGGTCACAGCTCCCCACTGCAGGTGTGACAGGTCTGTGTTCACGATTACTAACTGGATGGGATAAATGCAGAGGACAAATTTCAAGTATTTGTCACCGTACTTGGCCAGCACATCACTTAAAGTCATAGCAGATTTACTTGAGACAAAACAGGCTGGTTACCTTGTAGTGTCGCCTTTGGCAAGTTGTTAGTGAATGAGTTTGGGCCCTGTTTGAAAGGTTATATTCATGGAAAACAAAACATAGCTAGGTCAGAGCAGTTTTCCACCTCAGTAATTGGTTGCATCTTATCAGCAGAAGCATTGACCTGTAACAGGAATGCTAACATAATGTCAGGTCAGAGTGAGATGGACATGGCAGAGCAGGAGTTTTCATGCAGGTGATTCTATCACATGCATCAGCAGAAAGTTGCTCTTGTATTAAACCATGATGTTTCACCATTTGGTATTGTACAAAAATATGACTGTGAAAGCATTGGTTTACTTAGCTGGGGAACAACTTGAGGTGTGTCTGGATGACACTGCTGTGAAAAATGTAAGCAATTGGGCTGTGGAATATGTGGGTGTTATGATTTCAAGGGTATGATCTGCAAGTGTTGCAATGAGTCTGGAGCAAACCAGTAATAAAGAAATAAATACTGACTGTTGGTAGAATCTTTAGATTTCTTTTCAGTAGAAAGAAGAAATGCATCTAGATCAAATCCATTTTTAAAATAGAGAAACTTGACCTTAAGTTATTGTTATAGTTACTCAGTAACTTTATTATCCTTACCATCAAAGTGATTTAAGCAATGAAGTGATTGCCAAAGATTAGATACTACAGCAAGCTTGATCAGATCTGACCTTTAAAAATGTTATGCCTGTTATACCGTTGGCACTAATTAATTAATAACATTTATAATCTTTGACCATTTCCTCAAGGCTGATGAATAATGAAGACTGAGAAAAACAATGAGATGGCCTGCCCTTTACCTTTTTTCTGAAAAAACGAAGGATTATTACTGAAAACACTTGATTGTTTGTTTATGTTTTGTTTGCTAGTAATTAGGTACCATTTTTTGTGAAAATGTTAATACATACTCCAGAATACTTTGATCTTACTGGCAAGAGTTTGTGTTGGCATGTCATTATATTGTTCATCGTTTTTTGAACATCTGCTTGCAGTCGTGGCTAACATGTTTATTTTTCTTACCTGTCAACACTAAACCTCAGCGCTGAAGTCCCAGCTGAAGACCCACCACGTTTTGCTTAGATGATTTAGTCCTCTATGAGAAATAATTAAAAGACATACAAAATACTTACAAAAATGACCATAAACTGCTCTAGTCCCATTATACACCATAAATAGCAGTTATTGTTATTGTATAACTTTAAGACATTGTATTATCCTCTTACCTATTACCTACTAGTAAATAAGTAATACATGACATTGAACTGGGTGGCACTGCTTTGGGAAACTATGTGATAGGTGAGGTCTTCATAGCCATAGTCTGTTCTCAGTTTTGGGCGCTGTCTCATGTCATGTGTCACTAAATCAGGGCTTAGTATGATTCGTACTACATTCGTGTGATTGCATCATCTGTACACATCTGCACTCAAGCAGTATAATGTGGTTTAAGATGATTATGACTATCCGACTATATGTATATATTCAATATGACTATCTGAAACATTTGTTGGGGATGTTAGTGTTAATATTACCAATATTACCATTCAAAAGTTTTGAAACACTAATTCTTTATTCATATATTTTTTTCAAATTTTAGAATAATAATAAACTTATTAAAACTATGAAATAATACAAATTACTTTGGGAATTATCTTGTGGCTTTAATGTAGTTGCCTAGAAGTTGCAAAAATTGTTTTATGGCTTTTTATTACCCAGTTTCTTGAGTTCTCAAGTTCTCATTTGTTCTGGGCTCTGATTGGCTGCTTTTTCATCAATATTTGGTCCAAATCATCCACCAATTAATACGTTGGCACATATATATTTTGTCTACAAAAATAATTTCACACATTTAAGCCAACTGCTTTCAGATTTTTAGGCTCATGAGAAACATTTTAAAGCAAGCGTTTCAAACCTTTTGAATGGCAGTGTATGTAATTTGGAATTAAAAGTGTCCATCTGTTTTGTAGAACTAGCGTTTAACTATCATGACAAAATCCTGATTTTCTTCTTCTAGAAATTGGAATGTCATGTTTTATGTTGCTTGCTCAAAGAGGATTGCCCTTTATCTGAAGGACAAGAACGTACTATACACTTGTCAGTCAACATTTCAACATCAAACCAGCACAACGACCTCTTAGTACCTGAATGGAAGGCTTGTAATGCTTTTATAATGTAATATAGTGTCAATAAAATCTGTAAATTTTCAATTAGATTACCAACTGGGTATGTCTGTGTTGTTATAATGATAACATATTAAGTGACTGTTTTAACCTGAATAACACTGCAGACAACCATCTCTGATTTTGAACGTTCTTTATATTCAGTTGATTGGTCTGATGCCAAGAAGAAAGGTGTTTATCTGTTCATTCTGAGACATCCAATAACCTCCGTGTTGTGTAAACCAGACATTAAATGTTTAATATGCAAACTGGCTCTTTGTTTTGAGGCCAGGTAAATGAACAGAAACCAATGTCATGAACCCAAATTTTGTCAATAACAGAGACGTGACAGAAAAGTGAGAAATGTACATGTGTCCACAAATACATCATTTGTTTAAACCACAAACTTCTATCATTGCTCAATGATATCCTTTAAGATTTGTGTTTTTCATTATTTAACATAGCTGCAAATTAATACTGCAAGATTTTTTCATTCAAATTTTAGTTACATGAAGAGGAAATCTGGGTGAGTACACAGAGATATTATCTTGTTGGGTAAAAGTCCACAGTTCTTATCAGTTATTATACTCTTTAACCTGGTTTATAATCCCAAGAAGACTACTCTTTGATTCTCTATCCATTTGCCTGTAAATCCTAAAATAAGGCTATCAGGTAAATAGTGTTTTCTGTATTTTTCCACAAAACAACAATACAATTTACCTTGGCTCCATGCCCAGCTTTACATCAACAAACTCCCTAATAACAACAAGAACCTAAAAATAACTATGAGCTGCTGACTGATAGTTTTAATTTCTGAGAAAGTGTCTCATCTTGAAAAAAGTGTTACAAGTAAACTCTAATTCAATTTGCGGTGTAAATGGTGCTTGAGAGTATAATAGTGCATAATAGAAGTTTGTGTGCAATGTGACCATTGTGGATTTGCTTGTTATTGCAGCCTCATATAAGCTAAGCACAGTGACAGCATTGTGTGATTTGAGGACACACACACACACACATACAGAGAGAGAGTGAGAGAGAGAGAGAAAGGCATGTAGTCCTGTAAACAATCTTTTATTGATAAAAATAACTAGTTGAAAAATATGAAAATGTTTAGGAAATACCATCATGCTTATAATTCTTGTTTAAAAAATACACAACATTTAGAACACATTTCACAATGAAGTTCTTTCTCTGTTGTGTTATAATCGATTTAACAGTTCAATGTGAAATATTAGTCCTGGTCCAAAATATTTCCTATAAGCGAACAATGTCATCATATCTCATGCAATGCTGTGAAAGGAAGGCTTGACTTATTGAAGTTACCCAATAGAAGGAGGAGTGGGCAGGACTGAGTAAACACACATCTTTATAAAATTGCCTGCAACATCCTGTCTCGAGCAGCACGAAGTCAATTTAAACATCGACGTATCACGTTCAAACCCTGCAAAAACTTTTCTTTCTTATTGATTTTTTGCGCGGAGTTTTTATTTTTGGACAATCAACCGGTGAGTCACAAAAATGCATTTATATCATTTTCTATAATATTTCTACTTTTGTATGGAATAAAATCAGTCCTTACATAAACCAACTATCGTGTCACATAAGTTATGTATTTATCAAAGCTTTTAACACAATATATATCCTACATACTATACTGTTTTACTCAGACGTTACAGCATCAGATATCAACGCGCACATTTGTATGTTACTGTAAAATGCTTTTAAGAATCTTAAAACTTCGATGGTGATTTTGTTGTTTGTCAATTTAACGCGCGTGGGTTTACGTACGTGCCTGCATGTGTTACGCACGTCAACAAAGAAACGGCCAACTTCACTAAAAACAACAGCAGTATACATTACACTATAACCAATATTTACTTAATCGTATTTGCTTTTACCACTGTACATATCAGGTGGAGCGTTACAATGTTTTGTCATTTAGTACAGTATTTCAGTACTTTCATTTGCTGTCAATACCTGTAGTTTAACTGGAATGTAAATGCTTTTGAACTTAATTATCAGAATGAATCGTTTGTCCTAATGTGTTGTTTTGATAATTGGTAAATAGCTACTAATTCCCTTTTGGTTAAGCAAACTAACCTGTTTATAGGGCAAACAGTAGGGGTAAAATATTAAATAGGCTGCGTTGCCATGACAACTGAATTTAATTTCGTCAATAACGGTGGGAATGTCAAACATACAATAAAGGCATAAATGATATACAACATATATATACAACATGACAAATAATAACCTCATAAGTGTTATATACTTAGGTATACATGTCTACATGACATTAAAGTGCCTTTTAAGTGGTCCAGACAAGCATTGTGCTAAAGGTAGAGAATGGAGGCAATTATAGATGACACGTACATGTGTGCTATAGATTAGCAAGTGCTGGTGCTTTATTGGATATAATATTTAGTATGAAGCCAGCAGGAATGGCCTTGACTCCTGCAGCGATCTGTCTAACCTACCTTATGTTTGGTTATGTCATTTAAAATGTAGGTCTACACTAGCTTAGTCCAGGCTTCCGGATTTGAGCAAATAAATGAATTCTCAAAGATTAAGGGACGCAGTCATTATTTCCTCAGATGCCTGCTTCTCTAAGATGAGTGCATAAGATTCTTCTGCCGTGATTCTAGGTAAATTTCCTTGTGCACTGCAGTTGCAATTAACAGCATTGTAATACAACGATATCTCAAAGAAATGTAAACAAATGTTTAAAAAATGACATATTACAGAGGTTTGTAGAACTAAAATGATGTTTTTTAAATTGGAAGTCTTTGATGCAGTACTAACAGGATAAATTTGAATGGAAAAGAAAACAAAGCAGTTGTGGGAAGTGAAACAGATATTTCCTCCTCTGTGTAGTGTGTGGGGCTGCCCTGGTGGTTTGGTGCCCCTTCCTCATAACAACTAAACTTAAACATTACTGAGACTGATGTCAATATTTTTGGGCTTTGTCAATGTTTTTGCAAATATGTTTACATATTAATTATTTATGTTCTTATGAATGAATAACAAGTATCTACATCTACATTAGAAATGTATCTAAAAAACAAGAGCAAGATTATTTAAATTGCTATTAGATTGCTTACAATATTTTTATAATAAGTGTTAGTGTTCATATACTAGTAAATACAAAGTTAAAGTATCAGTTAAAATATTAATCACTGCAAACTGGATGTTTGAGTTCAGATGTTTTAAATGTTAAGTGTTCCAGGGCTTGAGAAAGTCACGCTCTGTCCTTATGTTACTGTGCATTTACATCCTGCTGCGACGGTACTGACGTTGCCACTCCCAGGTAAAAGATTAATTAAGAAGGGCCATAAGGGCACACAGCTTAAAAACAAGCAGGTGACCAACTTGCTAGCTAACCGTTGCTTGTTGGTTGCAGCTACCTTGTCTGTAGCTTTTCTGCTGTAATTAAATTTGACTAAGCATCTGTCCTGATGTTTGAAAATCTAAGTTGTCATTTTAAGCGCTAACTTGTTCTGGATTCATAAAGAGTTTAATGTCTCTCATGATTCTGGGCAGGAATTTGTGTAGGGGGCTGAAGTAGACACATCATCATATGATGGACTGCACAATCACGGTTTTTGAACCGGAGAAATTCTATCTGATAAACAGCTTGGCTTGGTTCCAAGAGTTCCACTGTGAATTTGAAAATCAATTGCTGCTTTGGAGCGGCTCGGTACAGGAACGCTCCTTTCTGAACCTGTGGGATGATTAGACACAAAGGCTTTCATACTGGCTTTGGAGCACAGAGAAAACGGGGGGTGTTAAAGGGGTGGAGGGACTGCGGGGAGTTATGGAAGCAGCTGTGTCAGTGGCTTCCTGTGTGTAGCTTTCAGGCCTGTTACAGAGGAAAAGCCTGACATGTGACCTTTAGAGACCTCAGCCAGACAAAGAGACTTTTCAAGTTCCATTTGCATACGCATCAACATTCAACGAACGGCACATGATCTGCATTACACTCGCCCCAAAACAAGTTTGGCTGCAGAACTGAGAAAGTAATCATAAAATATAGTATCTGAAAAAGATAAAAGGTCGAACTTTCGGTAGTTTTTAAATGTGATACTTCCCTCTGTGACCTTGGTGAAAAATTGTGGCATCTACAAGTGGTTCTACATGAATGTTTGTGTTTGTCATATTTATACCACCTCCAGGTGTCCTCAGCGTTGAAAATGGATGATATTCAAGTTGAGTCTAAACCTCTTGTGGACAAGGACTTGCAGGTATAAACACTATCTTTGTTAAGACTTGCAATAAGAATGCAGTGAACTGACGATGTTTGAGATAACTTACATTGTTTTCTTCCTTCTAGGGGCTTAGAGAGGCAGTCCAGCAGCTGGCGATTAAGGCAAGCTTTCATTTTTTTGTATTTCATTTCAACGGTTTGTTGTTTTTGCAACTTTCACTATCATGCACTATACACTGCGTAGAACATTACAGTTTCAAATCCAATATTGTCGCCATCTTGTGATCGGTATGGTCAACAACCACCCATTTAGGAATAAACTGCCTGATCAACATGCATAGTGACTAACCACAGTTGCATTTAGAGGTTGGGTTGCCTTAAATGGATTATAACACATTATTACATTGGTGTAGAGAAACATTGTGTAGAGAAAAAGGTTGTGCAGTAAACAGGAAAATACATTTAAATGAATATAATTCCTTTCAATCTACATACATAACTCAAAACAAAGTAAATAACTCTTAAATATCTTTTCTAAGTGCCTCAAAAATTCAATGTCACTGATTTTACCATCTCATATGGTCAGTAAAGGGACTGAATTATGATTACATGCAATATTTTTATTAGCATTAAAGCATTATTTTTTATTCTTAGATTTCATTATAAAGTATAATTGCAAATTTTTTATATCATTGGGCTTATCATTGCTGCTTGTGGCATTATAGGAGCACTACACAATATCTATAAAAGCCTCCTACAGGCAAGGCAGAACCTACCAATGTGAAGACAACATGGCTGACTGGCTTCTCGTGCTGATCCTTGCACAGATTAAAGTCCTTAAGTTTGCAGGTCATGTTTTTAATAAAAGACCTCAGTCTTTAGACCAGTGACGTGGGCTGCTGAGGGATGCACCAGCCATCTGCCCGAGGAGCTCACGTAGGGCTTGTCCCATTTAAAGAGATTAGTGTCAACGGGGAGACAACATATGTGTGTTCAGGCAGCATACAAGGCTAAGTGTTATATCCATGTCAGTGTTAAAGATGTTATTTGAGTCTCACAAACTTGTGCTTGCACTTGATGCAGCAGAAACTAGATTCTGCACTGTCAGCTTGTTGATCTTTGACTAATGCCCAATCTTTGACTTTTTCTGTCAGTGATAAATCACTAGTGTTAAATTAACTGCAACAAAGTTAAATTGAAAGTTAAAGTTCAATCAGTTGCAGTTGGTTTGTGATTCATTGGTTTTGGTAATTGCTCAGTTTCCGTTTTAAATGTTTGATTCTAGGATACTGAAATCTGGATGTTTACTGGAAATGTTTTTTTAGTCAAGATGTGTTTTTCCAGTGTAACATGCTGTATGAATTGGTTGCCTTCTGCTGATCTATGCTGGTCATAAATGCAAAAAAAGTCATAGACCATATGACCATCACCATGTGCTGATCTTTGTGGAAATGTGTCATGGGGTCTATGAAGCTCCATTAAACTAAATATTGCTTGTTTACTTTACAATTGTGACACAATTATTCACCACCATTTTCATGGCATTTTGGTTTGGCTGTCTTGCCTAAAGTTTCCAGTGTCCCAGTGCAGGAAACCCCGAGCATCTGACAGGCTGATCCAATTTACGGATGTCTCTAACTAGAATTAGCTTGTTTTTATCTTGGTGCAAAGAATGCTGGGAGCAAGGGGCTTATGTCGAGTAAAGGCTACAGGGGTATAAAACCCTGCTGTACAGAATATTGCCAAAGCACACACGGGAGCTTACTTACAATCGGATCTTACTCACCAACTCTAAAGTGTTTTCTTATCACAGCTACTAAATACTACTGGCAGTCATGGTTCTGGAGGACTCTGATATGGAATTAGTATTTGAGGCTGAAGTCTCTGTGAGTATAGGCATTCATGTTGGACATGTCATTTTACATTATATACATTATAGTTAACAAATTTGATCAAAGAATTTTTGAATGTGTAAAGTTATGTATAAGTTCACAATGGAGTCAATACTGCTGTCTTATAATTAGGGATTTGTGAGGTTGGTAGATGCAGTTGAATATTTTGAAATCAGGCAGACACTGATGGACTGTGAGCTCACTGATTACACATTTATAGCCAGACTTTGAGTGCATAGTGTTGAAATATTTGCCATTGATCCGTGGTTCATTTGCAGATATGACCAACAGTTTCAAAGGTTTCAACTTGCTTACAACATACTTTGAATGGTACATTAAATTGCAGGTCCATATTGTTAAAGTTTGGAAACTGAAACTCGGCTTAGTGGGTGGTTGACATAAAATATAATCAAGGACTTTTAGAAACAAAAATAAAAACTGGTTAAATTGTATCTGAATGTACAGAGAAACATGGACACCTTAGGCCCTGTAACTGATCACCATTTCTTTAAATTGTTTCACCATTTTGCATTACTAGTTCATTATATGTGGTCTTGTGTATGACATAAATATTGCAAATATTCTATATGAGATCATGAGCATGCATAATAATGATAAAAGAATGATTAAAATGCTGTTTGAAGTAGTTTTTAATGTAGTATATAGCAGGATGTATCAACTACACAGGTGCAGAAAAACATAAAAAAATCAATGAAGTATTCACAAGCTGTTGTTAAATTAAAGAGTTTGTTTTCAGAATATGAGGATAATGACAGTACAAACTGCTTCAGCTGATGATTTTTTTTGATACCATGTTGCATACAGGAACATGACGTGGAGACTCCATATGGCCGAGTCCACTGTATCATGAAAGGAGTTCCTAAGGGTGACCGGCCCGTCATCCTCACCTTCCATGACATTGGGCTAAACCGTAAGCTTTCGCACGCATACATCTAAATAAGATCTCCAGAAATCGCTTTTTTGCTTTATGCAGTTGTCCAAGACATTTGAATCAAAAGCTTCATTTATAGGAGACGTGTTATATCTTTCCCCATAGACAAAACTTGCTTTGACTCCTTATTCGGTCATGAGGATATGCAGGAGATCATGCAACACTTTGCTGTGTGCCATGTAGATGCACCAGGGCAGCAAGAAGGAGCCAACACCTTCTCCACTGGGTAAGTTGTTTTGTGTTTTGAAGTGTTGGTGGGTGTCTGTATAGGATATGTTGAATACAGAATCATAACATATGGGTGGGGGTCTGTATAGTAAATGTTGAATACAGAATCATAACATTTAGTTGGGCGTCTGTATAGTAAATGTTGAATACAGAATCATAACATTTACGTGGGCGTCTGTATAGTAAATGTTGAATACAGAACCATAACATTGACCTTGTTTTGTAGGTATGAATACCCTTCTATGGACCAGTTGTCTGAGACTCTTCCATCAATCCTTAAGCATTTTGGGTAAGATTTGTTATTTAAATGAAATAATGGATTGGAATTTAGATTTTCAAGACTTTGAACTGTTGCTTTTTAATTTCCATAGACTGAAGAGTGTGATCGGGATGGCTGTTGGAGCAGGCGCTTATATTCTTGCTAAGTTTGCTGTGAGTTTGACATCATTATTTTTAGGTGCTTTACATATTAATCAGTCCAGGATAGAGTGCTTAATGGGTTTATTTTCCTGTGAATGCTGCCATTAATTCTGACTTGTTGAGCTGCTGAGGAATTTCCCTCGTAACATAAACAGATTTTTGTTTAGAAAATTGCCACTGTATAACCATCTATAGCTGATATTTACAAATGCTGTTTCCTGTTATAGCTGGATTACCCAAACATGGTGGAGGGCCTTGCTCTAATAAACATCAACCCTTGTGCTGAGGGCTGGATGGACTGGGCTGCACACAAAGTAAGTTCTTCATGCTTCACTGCCATAGTTCTTGATATAGTTTTTGATATAGTTTAGTCATGGGCTAATTTTCCACATACATTGCAGATTTCTGGTTGGACTCATGCCATGCCCGACATGATCATCTCTCATCTGTTCGGAAAGGTTGGTCGAGTTTAACATTGAAATCAGATTTCTGTTTTTTTGTCTATAGAGAATGTTTGAATTGATACAAACAATGTTTTCATATAATGTTTTCCAGGAGGAAATTCAGCAGAATCACGATCTCATTGGCAGATACCGTCACCATATTGTAAATGACATGAACCAATTCAATTTACAGCTCTTTATTAAGGCCTACAACAGGTAAGTGCAGCACCCCATTAAAAGTTTATTTTAGCATGTTCGTTTTTTTAACATTGCCTTTACACTTAACTAACTGTATGTACTGCTTCACAGCCGACGAGACCTAGAAATCGAGAGGCCTGTGCCTGGTGTCAATGTCAGAACTTTAAAGTGAGTCTGACAAGAAAACTAATTCTCACCTTTTAAGTTTCTAGAATTCTTTTGTCATTTGTAAAGGCATCACTCTGTTTTCAGGTGCCCTACTCTGCTGGTGGTTGGAGACAGCTCTCCTGCTGTGGATGCTGTGGTAGGTGTAGTTTTACTCCAGAATCACTAGAGCAGAGATTTTATATGAGTTCTTTTTATATAAACATACCACAATTCATATCTGTTACATTATTCTGTACAGGTTGAGTGCAACACTAAACTGGACCCGACCAAAACCACACTGCTAAAGGTGAGTGGCCGGTATTACCCACATGTAAAAGTCAGTCACTGATAAGATTCCAATAGCTCAGCATTATCTAGTGACTAATTTACCCAGTTAGCACGGAAGCGGTCTACACTGGCCAGCTCCAGGGCTAAATCGTACCTTGGCTGACCTAATTTTCCATAGCTGTCCTTATGTGGACTGAGATTCAGGTTTATGATGTCTGAAATGGCCTATTTGTCACCGATAAGTGCCGAGAGCAGTGCAGTTAATGGAGCGCTCAGTGTTTCAGACACCTGTGTGAATGTCAGAAACAAAAATGAGGAACAGGAAGTGAGGCATGTGTTTTGAGTGTGCTAACTAACATTTCATGCATCTCTCCATTCCTCAGATGGCTGATTGTGGAGGCTTGCCCCAGGTTGACCAGGTGTGTATAAGTAGTGTTTATGACTACTAGATTCATTTACACGTTTAAACAAGGGACAGGATAATTGTTAAGGATGAAATGCGCCCTAATCTCATTACGACCAGTGATGCCACACAGTTCTTTATTCTAATATCCTGCTCGCCATCTGCTACTACCGGCTGTTAGATTCCACCCCGTTTCACCACATGTACTTACAGAAAATCTGTTTTCCACCTTGACCTAATTAGTTAATGAAAGTTGTTTATGTAATCATATTGTTTATGTAGTCAAAATAACATTAGCATGTATTGTTTTCCTAGCCTGGAAAGCTCACAGAGGCCTTCAAGTACTTCATCCAGGGCATGGGTTACAGTAAGTATTAATTTACATTCCCCTTACTGAATATATGCTTTCATTGCTTTTTAAGGAATACCCATGATGAATTTCCCAAACCGCAACATTCTAAATCTTACAGCAGTAACTAAATAATGAATACTGAGATCTGCTGCCCTCAAGTGGGGAATTTTAATTTACAACCTGAACTGTTGAACTTGCCCTGTTCTTAAAGCTAAGGATTTGTGCGACCCTAGTGTGGCCAAAAAGAATTGCACAATAAATGTTAATAAATGTTTAAACAGACAGTGCCACTCCAAACTTGTGCCACTGGTTGAGCCAGTGTTGCTGTGTTGGGCGATTTGGCATATTCACACAAACAAAACAATGTTTTAGTACCACAGCATTTAAATTCTACATATTGTATATTAAACCAGACAGGAGAACATATTTTAACATTGAAAACATTAGACCCTTAACCTTGATGAGGATCAAACTAGGAATGCTTCAAAAATCATACGTAACAATATCTCACAACCTTCCTCTGCCTCACAGTGCCTGCTGCCAGCATGACCCGCCTGGTCCGTTCACGCACAGCATCCGGGTCCAGTGTCACCTCGTTCGAAGGCAACCGCAGCAGGTCACACACCAGTGAGGGCAACCGCAGTCGCTCTCACACCAACGAAGGTCGCAGCCGAGCCCACACCTCCGACAACCAACGCGGACGCTCGCACACCGACACCATGGACAGTTCTGTGGACCAAGGCCCCAAATCCACTGAAGTGTCCTGTTAGACCAGCGACCATGTCACTGGTCTGATATGACACATGCATTCTCTGTTCTGACTGTGCTGTGCTGCCACTAACTACACACGCAACAGGACC
The DNA here is from genome assembly GCA_036877575.1 of Botia almorhae. Taxonomy (NCBI): domain Eukaryota; kingdom Metazoa; phylum Chordata; class Actinopteri; order Cypriniformes; family Botiidae; genus Botia; species Botia almorhae. The sequence goes on along the minus strand of JAZGTJ010008730.1, from coordinate 3,638 downwards.
GCAAGCCACCAGCTCTGGTGTTTCCCTCAGGGGTCTTACTCCATTTTCTTAGAAAGCATTTTCACCAAAGTGTCTTGTTTTTAAGACTGTATTTCCTGGGGAAACACTGAGGAAGGAGTGGATGGAGGGTACAAGGAAGGTATAATGAAGTAATTTCTTTGTTTTTCATTTTGCGGCCTGCACAACAGCTGTTTTGGTGTTGTTAGAGGCAGTGCAGCACAGAGACACTGTAGCACAGAGACACTGTGATGGTCAACATCAAATAAGCTGGGCACTGAGAAGGGCAGGAGTTTGTACATTTGTTAATCTGTAGTCTGCAGTTTTCTTCTTTACATTCCCATATACTTGATTGTAGCTTCACTCATCAATTGATTTTAAATGGTTCTTGTTTTGTCATATAATATTATACCTTTACAGGCTAGTTTGAGTGCATAATTAATGTTCTGTTTATGTTGAAATGGACCTCAATGCATGGAGAAGGGATTTGGCTCACCATAAAATAGAAAAGGTGTTTTCTTTATGATGCTAAACTACCCTGTAAAACAAAGGTATTATAGCTCATAACATGCTGATTTGAGTTGTGTTTTGAGGGTGTTCCATTACTTTGGGTTGTATTGATAACTTAGTGATTGATGCTCTTAAAACTGATTTTCTTTTTTTATGTGATTTTTATGGGACCAAATGTAAACTACAAGGATGTATAAAAATAATGGTATTCGTTTAAATTCAACGAATTTAAATTCAACCAATCTGTAGATAAGCATATAAGAATATGTAGGAATGACTGTGCATGACTGATAATTTTGTTGTGTTTTGTTTATAACGACGATTATTTCTATGCAATCAAGCACAACAGAACAAAATGTGCCATGGAAAACTCTGCTTGGACTGAATGCTTTTTCTTAACACTTTGAAAGAGTAAAGCAACGGATGTAAAGAGAAAAACAAGAACATTAACTCGCATGCTCTTCCACGCACACTTAAACAAATGCTTGTAAAGCACCTTGCTTTGTAAAGATGTACAACAACCAAAATGCACTGCATTTTTAACTAAATAACAGTTTGTATTTATTTAAAAAAAAAGGAAAATAAAAACTGCTTACTCTACTTTCTTGGCTGCTTGTTTCAATGGCAATAAGATCGTTAGCCAGATCTATAAACCATATGCTGTTTAATATGTACAGCATTATTTCAAAGTATAAATACCATAGTCTATGGGAAATAAATCTGCAGTTACAAAAACTGTACATTATCAATACAATGAATTGCAGAATACAATGTATTTCTTTGTATTATTACATAAATTAAGTTTGTAGCTACAAAAATCAACGAGAGCTTGTAATTTTACATATCCATTACTTACATCATTCCTTACATCCACTTAAAAACAGTTTTGTCAAAAGGAGAGTGTCTTTTGTGCTTGGATGATCTTGGATGATCAAAGCTATCTGACAAATGTGAATACATTTTTAAGATAAAATTCCAATGACACAATCAAATGTAATTGTAGATAAAATGATGAAATGATCAAGAGATGACCTCAAGAGACTGCCCATTTTAGAAAAAACCTTCAAATAAGTCAAACAAAGATTAAATAAGATTTGAATGAAATATTAACATGACTATAACCATATTGATCAAATAAATACTTTAGTTTACTTTTAATTCACAATCTCTCGCTTTTCAAAGTACTGTTCTAGATCTGTAAATATGTCATTAGGGTTCCTACAACTCAGGTTGCAGAAACAGGCATTAATCCACATGACCTGCCAGGTGAAGCCAGATCCTTTAGGGCACCGAAACTCGACCTCCACAGTCTTAGATTTATAGGGGATGCAGCAGCGCTCATCTGTACAGACTCCACAGTATTTGGGCTGGTAAGACTTTGTGCTGGTGCAGCCTGAGATAGTGAAGTTTTGTGGTCTTTTTTCTCTATAGATGTTCAAACACTTCTTTCCAGGCTAGTGGAAAAATAGTTAGTAAAAAGTCATTATTTATGCTAAACTGTTATATTTTATTGTTTTATTTTTATATCTAAAAAGTATATATTATACATTTAATGTAACATTTTGGCTACCTGAATAATCATGTTTAAAATAATTTAATGTTGTTTATATTCATATCATCTGGTGTAAAGCCTAACCATTTTTTTCATGAAGAAATTCTGTCATCTTTTATTTTCCCAGTCTCAGTCACCAGCATTTAAAAAAAGACCGACACCATAATTTTGAATTCCATGAAATACAGCAAGTGATACTGGTTTGGAATGACACTGGGGTAAGTTAATGATGACAGAATTGTCATTTTTAGCGTGTACCGTCCCTTTAAATGCAGCAGCCCAGGTTGAGTGCATTCAAAACAGCATGTAAGGGCACATATGCTTGGATCACACCAAATTACTGCTTACCTTGATGTGCTTTGTGATATCCACTTCACATGGCCGGATGTTACAGAGTCTGTTCTCTTTTACCATCTGACACTGCCTGTTGTTGTTAGAAATACGTGAGGACACTCCACGGCCGCAGGTCTTTGAGCAGGGACTCCAGGAGGTGGTTTGGGCCACACAGTTCTTATGCGAGTCATCTTTTCCACTAGAGAGGGCTATCAGAGCGCAGATATGACGGTGAGGGTCTCTTCATGCAATTTCTCTACACTTCTGTTTAGTGCTTCTACATGTTTGTTTCTGATTGCGTCTGAAGTTTAGGCTGTCATACTTTGGCACTGATACTGTCAATATGATCTTCTGTCTCCATACAAGGTTACTATCGTATGAAATATTTTGAATCAGAGCTTAGTTACAGTGAAAGGTTTTCAATGGCTGTGGAAATCCTGGCCAAATTTGCCTCGTTGGATAAAAGAATTGCTTTGCTTGCAATGAACCTTGCTAACCAAAATTTAATTTTTTTCCTACAAAAACACACAAGTACATAGTAAATGGATTTAACTGAATCACTAAACTATTTAATATGTATCTACCCCAGAATGAAAGCTTTAACACCTTTTGCAAAAATGTTAGCCACCATTGAGCATACCAGCCATTGCGTGTCTTGGTGCTGTCTTGCGCCCCCTCCTGGACTCCTCACAGATCCACGTTTCACAGCAACGACCTGGGATTTTAACTCTCTGTGGGTTCTGGCACCACACTCTGGGGGGCTGAGACTCATTACACAGTGAGACACAGCCAATGGCCCCATTTACACACAGACACTGGTATTTGCAATTGGGCTGGAAGCTCTGGCCATTGCGATAGATTACACCATTGTGCTCACAGCCAGTGCCTGGCAGATCTGAATAGTGACAAAAGCAAACCTTTATTGGGGGTTAAGAATCTTTTAGGATTCTTAAAGATGACCAAGTATCAGTGCATCCAATTCATGTTAAACATTAACTATATCAATAGGTTGGGTTCCACTACTTTAATCCGACCTGTAAATCTTCATCATAATCTAATCTAAGAGCACAGCACAGTTAATTAGAAAGCTGTTTTAGGGGACATGTGTTAGTACAAGAACACTTACATGCACATACTCCTTTTTCGTACCTCGGCTTGTCAGCGCTGTAATCACAGTAAAGGCCACGATGATGATCACAGTTGTCTTTCTCATTGCAAACCTCACGCAGTTGTTTGGCACAAGCTC